>JAGKTI010000888.1:85310-108646 GCA_018397915.1 Birgus latro
TATATATATATATATATGATACATGAGAAATAACAAGAAAGTTCTACAAGCAGGTAACAGTATCATTATAGGCAGAATATAGTTTCATTACTGAAAAGGAATTCTTTATCATGTAAAGGTCTGTTGTTATTCTAATAAAGTAATCTGCCTTATTGAGAAAGAGAACCATTGAAACTATAATTAGGGTATATTTAAAAGAGGAATATAAAAGCATTTCATTGTAGTAATGAAAGGAAGATGAAAATATAGGAGGAATTTGAGAGTGCCACCAGTTAAGTGAAGAAGGCACTTTGTGTGAAATTTTTCTCTGCATGAAGTAATACATTCACTACAGATACACACTGCAGTATATACCTAACCTTAATATGCAATTGCCTCAATTAATTTCTCTCCCCTTTGTGATTTTTTTTGTATTACCCAGTATTGGAGTAAACACATGAATGAATATACATTTCTGGCTGCACAGTTCACAGTGTGTGCATTCATTCATACACTTACTCTAGCACTGCATTCCTGCCACATGTATGTTATCAGGTCACACGGGAGAAAAGAGTACATTGAAGAAACTGTACATAGCATGTATTTTGAGGCTGCAATTTGACATCATTGGAGCAGTTGTGTATGATTGTCTCCCTACCTTATTTTCCGTCACAAGTAGAAATCCTGTAGTGAAGAGAAATGGGACTACAGTTTCTCCATTGTGGCATTTTTCACTTAGCAAACAATTTTAAGTAGTGTTGAAATTTCAGCTGCCATGACTTATTCAAATAAAAGAATTATACCCACTCTGTGAGGATACAACAGTTTGGTGTGAGTTGGACCCCTCATTATGTCCTCAGTATGTGGGTATATTTCTACTGTAAGTAATGTTGACTCATGTTTTGTATGGCTGGTTGATCCCAGGCATTACTAGGACACATTGGTTTGAGCCAGCAAAATAAATCACAAGTTAAGCGTCTATAATTGCTTAGCTGGTGGCATAAGTACCACAGTACAGGAAGAGAAGTTGTCCAGTCTGTTTGTGACAGGATTTTCAGTCACCAGATAATTTCTTAAATAAAGCTGTCTCTTGATCATTTTAATTAGATCCAGGAAGAATGTGAGGGTAACAGTAACAGCCAGTCCATAATATTCATTTTGATCCCAGGAGAACCTGAAGCATTGGAGGATCCATGACTTGACTACCTCAGTCCAAATAATTTTCGCCGCAATAGACCACATTACATCACAGGCATCAATTACATGAAAGCAAAACCTCTGACCACTACCTGGATTCAGTTGGTGGCACCTAGGTGCTCAGACCTGAGACCTCAGCCATCATGTCACAGGCACCTCGAATATGCAAGCCATCGGATATTAAATAAACATTCTGCATTCTGTCAATTGAGGAATTTGGTTCATGCACTTTAGGAACAGAAATGTGACTTTTTTTTGTAGAAGGAAGAGAACTTGACTTTGCATATTGCAAAATACTTTGTGTGTGTGTGGCTTATATAAACTAAAATTTGTTTTATCTGTCTAGGTATTGTTCAGTCACAGGCTGCAACAAAAACCCTTCTGAATTTGCTGGGTTAGTCATTGATTCTACAAGGAAGAGAAAGGATTTTTGTTTCTATTTATTTTTTTCATGTAAATTAAGAATTATGATGATGAAACATTAACAGTGAGGAACAAATTACATGCGTTCACCAAAATGTGGTCACAACCAGAAATAAAGATGTGCTGCATATAGGTGTTACATTTGTGGTTTGAACCTCTGTTTATTCCTCAAGGGAAGCTGTGTTTTGTTATATGATTGTACAACCAAAGGAATCTGCTGCTACTGGGATCTATGTTTAGTTCTGACACCTTATTTTTTTTTAGGAAAAACCACAGCATAAAATATTTCAAGCATTTCTCCTGCTCATTAACCCCTTCAGTTTGACATTGTTTTTCCTACTTTGATCAGGCTGCCACCAAATGAGTGTAGTACAACTTCTGATGAAACTGCAGTAGTGGAAGGGTGAATGAAGGTTGTACATACTAATTCCAGTTCAGAAAGTCTCATCGTTTCGTTTCGTTTCGTTTCGTTTTTGAAGGCTCCAACATGCTTGCATGCATCGGCCTTGGTCACCTAATGGCGGCTCTCCATGCTGCTCGATCCCTGGCAGCCTCCCTGTTCAGTCCCTTAACCCTTAAGTCACACTTAATAAGTGTTGAATAAAATTATTGGAAGGCAACAAGAATTAAGAAAAATAAATACATGTAAATAAATGTCAAAGTGAAAGGTAACTCCATCAGCACAGGGAGCTTCTTATAAGCTGAGCAAAATTGTATGGTGTTAAGCATGATGAAATATAAAATACTGTACTATGCATACTTGGACTGAAAGGTTTATTGGAGATTGTATTGAAACAGTAGCAAAAACAATAAGAAAATGACATCACACTGAAAGACTTAATCCGTAATTTTACTATAACAGAAAGATGGAGGGTTAGGGATATCTGTTTTGTGTGCTGTGATTCTCCTCCCACACCAGTCCTGACTCTTAGAATAGTCATAATTATTTTAATTTTAGCTTATTAGCCAAATACATATAATGAAAAGCTGTATTCTAGTTTATAGTTCTTGCACTTCATACCTTCTCTTTCCATGTTTCCTGGATTTTATTTTACCCCATCCTTAGGTGGAAAGAAAGGGTGAGAATGATGATAATTATGATGTTAATGATGATGTAACTTTAGCCCTTCTACCATATCCAAGCGATTAAGTTGTAACTTCAACATATCGTAATATCTTCTAGATATATGTAATAAGAGATTGTCACTTCATCATTTCTTGTAAGTGTGAGTAGTTTTTAGAATTAATGAAAATTATTAGAGTTTCAGCTACAGTGGGTAGGAGTTACTCCCCACTCCTCTTAAGAAAAATGTCACAATAGCTTTGTTCAGTACTTTGTTTACAGTTTGTTCCATGACTAGAGGGTACTTTTATGGCTGCTCATTATTGAGAATAAAAAATGTTTACAGTATAGGCTTTGGAGTTTATAATTATGATTTCTAAACTGATTCTTCCCAGAACTTGCATAAGCTGAACAAAATCCTGTATAAAGTTTGATGTTTATGGTATTGCATCACTGGCGATCATGTTGCTGTGTTGTGGTCTTAAAACGTTACTTGTATGCTGCTTGTGTACAGCTGTCTTGTTTATTGTTTTTAGATCTGTGTACTCATATTTATGTTGGTATGAAAGTCATATTGCATGTTCAGTATTTTGCATTGTCCATCCTTGTAACTTTGTTTGTTATTTATCTTTCCAGAGTGAAAATGAAGTCATTAGTTCTCTTGGAGTGGAAGGTAGTGCCTATATGACATAGGACCCTTTTTCATCAGAGTAATTTCTTTGTATTAAATTACTGTGTACTGTCCATAATTCTATCCTGATCCAGGCATTTCACCAAGGATCCTACCTGTTCACCTATAATTTTACAAGTAAGCCTACTTTTTCATAATTTCACCAGCAAACCTACTTTTTGCTTATAATTTTACCACTTGTAACCATCTTTCCCTTTACAGGAGATGGAGGATGGTGACGATGACAACACCAATACCACTGGGTCCCCTGGCAAGTTCCGTGGTGGGCGTAAGGGTTGCTGCTTCTGCGGAAAAACCTTCTGCGACAATTACACTCTACGACGCCACATGGTCACCCACATCTCAAGGGAGCGGCAGTTTGAGTGTCCAATGTGCAGTGCCGCATACTCCCGCAAAGACCACCTCATGGCGCACATACGACGCAAACACCCGATAGCTGATGAGGTGGATAAGATAGACGTCAGCACGGGACAGGCGGGGTAAGGGACCATTAAGGGCTGCAGAGGGCTGGACAGGGCTAGGATATGTAAGAGTCCAGGCAAATTAAGGCAAAGTTTAATCAGTGGAGACTTTAATGAAGAGTTGCAGGCTGTGGATATTAGGATTTAGGAATAATACAAGTAGTTTTAGATGGATTGGGTTGAGTGAGTGGAAGTCTGAGTGGACAGGCATTACAGATAATTTCAAGAGTGACTGAGATATTTTGATGATCAACAGTCATATAGGAAAGATCTGGATAGGCCAGAGAAGGTAATGATGTTGAATTTTAAAGTTTAAGGCAAAAATCATATCCACAGAAATCACCTTGTAACAGTTCAGATCATTCTAAACCAAATGTAGTTTATCACAATGTGTATAGAAGAGTGGAAAATTTGTAATTACAGACATTTCTTAGTATGTGAATGAGTTTGTCATTGTCAAGTACCCTTACCACATACAGGCCGTCCCCGCTGTACAGTAATGTTGAGATGCATTTGGGAAAACCCATCATTGAGACGGGGTATTGTTAAATGGAGATGTTATAACAGAAAGTATAGGAATGCGTTTGGGAGCCTTGGGATTCCCCCCCCCCAAGCCAAGTCCAAAACCACCCAGATGAGTCCCAAAATAAGTTTCTAGCTTACCCAAACCCCAAAATAGCTTTAAAACAAGCTAAACTAAGCCTAAAAGCAGTTTATAACTCACCACAACCAAAAAATATAATCTGAAAATCATCAAAAATAAGTGGAAAAAAATCAAACTTAGTAAACTGTATCCCAAAATGACAGTGTTCACCCCACCTTTGACTAAAACATATTAATCTAAGTCTAAAAACAGTTTATAAATCAACCTAAATCCAAAATTTAAGTCTAAAATATCATCAAAATCAGTACAAAAAAAATATAAATGAAAATAAAAAACATCAGAACACCGGGGACTAGCCATCATTAGGCAGGGAAGGGTGTTAATTTTTCATACGTTGCTAAGACGGAGTATCGCAAAAGGGGGATTGTATAGCGGGGTATGCCTGTATTACTGTACCTGGAATCCAACTGTATTAAAAAAAATTAGCCTGGGTAAAGTAATTAGGGAGAATATACAGTAATTGAGGGAGTATAATATCGATTCTAAAAACCAAAGAAAACGAGAAGAAACCAGGTTGTGAGGAAGTACAGTAAGCCTGGGTAGCCTCTCCAGATATCCCGATGCAGCCAGAGGTGTATTTTGAAGCGTCACGCATCCTGCATTGACGAGCCACTTACTTTGCCATTCCAGCTGTTCAGGAGTTGCCACTGTGGTGCTGTGCGGTGGTACTTAGTCATTATGTGTGTGTGTACCTCTTGTTGACATTATTTATGCTACAGTAGAACCTCTAGGACCTGCTACTTCTGGGAATCACGTGCCAGATAAGAGGCTTTTCCTTTTAATAGAATGTTGCAGTAAGTGTGTATTATATATTACTTTTATATATATATATATATATATATGTTGTTAGTATAAAAGATGCCAATTAAAGTTTCACTCTTTACCCATGAACTGATTTGCCAGTTTCCCATCAATTTACTGTACCATTTGTATATACAGTATAAAGTTGTAATACAGATACTTTAAAGCTTAAATAAGACTTCGTGCACACCATATAGTAGCTTATAATCCCTTTTAATTATACAGTCAGTAGGAGAAATTCACTTCAAGCATCCCTGTATGATATGAGGCTGCTAGTCTGTTACATGGAAATCCCTCCCCTCCCCCCCCAAATCAGTATGTAAGAATTATAAGCTTTTTGTCTTACAGTGATAACAGAGCACAGGGTTATATCATCTGAGGAAAACTTAAGCGAATTTCTGCTGTCAACTGTACATAATTACAGTAAAACATGACATAGTACTGTCAACCATAACCAAGAAGTATATTTTATTATTTTTTCATAAAGTTTTTCTTTGTAGATAATTCCAGTTAGTAGAATTTTGGATATGAGAGGTTCTGCTGTAGTTAATTCCAGTTTTATGTTATCCAAGGGAAAATTTATGTTGGAGAATCTTGTCAATAGTTATGTCTGTTATCACTAGCATTTTTCCCCTCAGTGGTGAATCATATATCAAAATGTTGTTGTATAGACTTTTGTGAGTGTATTCCTCATTCATCATGTATATCGTCTTTTGTGATATTTTGAAAACAGATCTTTGCTGACTTTCATCCAGTGGGTGATTTTTTTTTTTTTATCTTTATTAAAATTCTTTATTCTTGCATATTGGGCCATATTCTTGTTGATTTTTGGAAATTTTGTAGAACCTCTTTGTCAGAGATTTATTTAGCTCATTTACCTTTTATCCTCTTATGTGTTATTATACAAACACTTTCAGTCTTATTACCATTATTATTATTATTACATTCATTGTTATTATATATTATCATGTTGTTATTTCTTTTTTCATTCTTACAATCACCAAGCAGTTTTATGCAGCTTAAGGAGGACCATTAATTGTGAACTTGTTTATGATGGCTATATTGTATCTTATTTCTCCAGTTTGAGTAGCTATCTCAAGGCTGAATAAAATTGTATGGAAACTGCAAGAATGAAAGTGATAAGTCATGAACCTGAAGGGGTTAAAAGACGTAAATAAGATAGAAGAGAACACTGTATAATATGCAAAACAAATAACTGAGGAAGAGGTACTACAAAATCTACACCAGTGAGAATACAGCTCAGTGGGACAGTTCAGCCAGTGTTGAGAACTGTTCACACACTGGAGATTATGCTGTAAGCTGAGTTTGGACAACAGCCTGTCTGTCTGCTTATCTGAGGTCCATCTTTCTGTCTTTATATGTATCAGCCTTCGGAACCATACTAACCCCTGAAATTTCCTGTCTGTTTGTCAATTTAAGTATATGTTTGTATGTATGTCTATCATTATGTAGTTAGGTCTGTCTGTTTATCTGTTACCTGATGAGCCATTGTAATCCAGTAAGGCCAGTGACCTATTTTTTATAAATTTTGTGCCATTTCCAGACAGTTTTTATTGATTTCGGAGAGAATTTTTGAAACTTGAGGTAATAGACATAGCCCTTATTAACCCCTTCAGTATGAGAGGCCTTGCTGAAATTGAATACATTTATATGGTAGCAAAGGAGTAAACTGAAGAGGATGTCACACAGATTCATAAGGTCAGATACTGATAACCCCTTCAGTACAATGACTGTGGTTTGTTCATGCCACCTTCAGGTGATTCTACTCACATTAGAGAAAGTCTCAGGTGGTGAACGGGTCATTGAAAGTTATATTATAAACCCTAACTTGAAAAGTCTCTCCTAAACTGAATAAAGTAATGTGATGAGTGAATGGAAGTGTGGCCCATTGGACTGGGCAAATTTGGGCTGTCTGGACATTGCTACTCCTCACCCTGCTTATGGTGGGAAAGGAGGTCTGGATGATAATGATGATGATGATGATGTGACAAAACTAAATAAGAATGTCATTAGATTGAAGAGAGTAATGCTTGTATGTTTTATGGCTAGTTTAACCCTCTAGGCAGTGGCATGTCTGTCAGATGAGGTGATTTTTATTACAATTGAAAAACTGGAGGACTCAGTGCTCCCATTCACACACAGTGGTGACCCAAGGACACTGTTTTTGACCATTTGGGTATGGTTATTTGGTGCCATTATTCTGATTCAGTACTACTAATGAATTGGTAGTCATGTTGCTTTGAGATTTTGAGCACTGATGAATTCTCAAAAAGAACTGGTGTTTTTGAAAAGCAGTCAGCCATTATAATTATTATGTAGCATTCAGGCAGGTGGGTAGTAAAACCACTGTCAACACCATTGCACTCAGTAAAATATAAATACTCGTTTTGCACCTCAAAGGAAACACAGCATTTTTGAACTGTTAGTTGAGATTCTGGAAGGCATGCCACAGATTGCCCAAAATGCCTTTTGGAAGCAAGTTGCAGTCAACAATCACAGGAGCTAGTGTTTACAATGACTCTGTGGGAGACAGACTTACCATATTGCACAGTGTTGGAGGTTGTCCAAGCTCTGTTTACTACCTATGGGATGTCTCATTACTCATTGGTACCATGTTAAATTTATCCCTTGCCTAACACACAGTGCAAGGTTAGTTTAGTCAGTGTACTACACACTGACTTGGTTGTATCATATGGTCTTATTCTAAGTGTCTTGGGAGACATCAAAACACCTCTTCTTATAATTTTTTTCTGCTTATTACACCTCATTATCTTCTTATTTTTTATTGACTCTATCGGAAACATTTATGTGAAGCTACAGAACGTGGTGAATGTTTTTGGCATATCAGATAGAGCCAGAATTCTGGGGGCTTGAATGGTGAGTGAGTGGAAGCATGGCCCATTGGACTGGGCAGATTTGGGCTGTCTGGACATTGCTACTCCTCACCCTGCCCTAGGATGGGAAAAGAGGTCCGGATGATGATAATGATGATGATGGTGATGACACTAACTGTGTCAGTATTAAAGCAATGAAAATACCATACCAGAGACTAGTAAGGTGTAATATGAAAAATAAGTCACTAAGGAAGAGGTACTACAAAGTCTCCTCTACCACTTAGAATTTGACCCACCAGTGACAGTTACAGCCACTTTCTTTCAAATATTTAGGAACATGACACACCAACATGAACGTCTGTCATAGTAACTCCAGATCAGCAGCACCATATATAGTGCACACTGGAGTGTGTTTCTTCGCAGCACTAGAAGTTAACAATTGATTATAAAGTTGTAATTTCCATTTTCATGCTACTTTTTATGCTAGGTTGTAGTTGAAGGGATGATCCAAGGAAATGTGTCCTTCCCTTGTGTGAGATTGTACAGCAGTGAGAAGGTCAGAGTTACACAGGGAGTCCCTAATTACAGTCAATGCCTAGCGCTTCTCCGAGTGCGGCCTTCTCTCACCACCACCTTCATTGCCTTGTCGCCTAGTGGCCTCGTTGCTGTGTCATATTTTCTACTTTTAGAGCTACAGAAATACAGGGCGGTTCTTATATTGTTCCCCAGAATCTTGCATGTTGTGGGGACGGCTGAGTTTGTTGATATGACAGATATGAGTCACTCATACAGTCATTGTACAGTTTAGTGTTCAATAAAGTATGAAAAAGGTTCTGGGAATTAGAAAATGATGCAGGATATATATTAGTAATGCTAACCAAACAGTCCCCGCAGCAAGTGAGAACTTGTCAGCAAAGGCAAAGAAGAGAGTAAAATATGAGCCGCCTTGTATACTTGAACACATCTTATTCTTTCAGAACTTTAAGTATAGATGTTTGGTGACTGTCTCACAATACAAACCAAGAGTTGCTTGAGAGAAAAAGTTCATCTTTATAAAAATCTCAGTTACTGAGAGAATAATGGCTGCTGCTTATTGAGAGTCATAGACTTGGAAGTCATGGTAGCTGTTTGCTCACAATAGCCCTAACTACACTGTTGATGCCATATATAGGTGCTTAAAATTAAGGTGAGTGGGTGAGTATGTGGGTTGTGTATGTGAAGCCAAATGCTCCACTGGCAGCAGCTGTCAGGCACTTCAGTAACATGCCTTGGAGGCGGTGATAGAAGTCATTCTTGCCCAGCAGGGCTGTACAAAATATATATTACTTCCTTCCTTTTATTCTTCTGCTCATTTATCTTTGTACGTAATGCAAAATAGTGTGCATGAATATACTGTACAGTACAGGTAATTTATTGAGTCCTCTTAAGTTGGTAACAGTGTTGACTGGTGGGTTCCTGGACTGTTTACCTCCTTGAACACATTGCCACCGACCCTTCATTTTAATGTTAATGTGATTTATGGCGGTTCAGTTTAGGTGTATTTACTGTAGGTTAGACTGAGTATGTTGTGGTAGAATGGGTTTGTTGGGTTTACAGTAGAATATTTAAAGTTACCTTGAGGGCAGGTTGTGAATTGTCTCGAGGTGAGGAACTCTCCAGGACCTGAATGTTAGGGTCAGATTAACACCATGGCTGGGCAGCCACACACTCAAGGCCGAGCAGGACCAGTGTAATTTGGTTCCGTATTTTTTATTTTTATTTTTTATTTTTTAATATGAATTACAAAGTTGTTGAAATATCCATGAGAAACAGACATTGTCCATCCACCCATCATCCAATCCTACGTTGCCCCATGAGGAGCGTAGGGGCCCGGGGCTAGGCAAGTTGGTCTTGACATTTAAGATGAGAGTGAATAGACATTGTGACTTACATTATTTTAGTTGTGTATCTGGTCTCTGTGTTTTGTATTATGATGCACTTTTGTTGATGTTTTGGTCATGAGATCAGAAAATTTTTGACCTGAGATGTGAATTCTGGTTGTTTAGCTGTGTGTGTCTGAGGTATTGCTGGTCATTTCAGTTTTGGTATTTTTAAGCTACAGTTTACCTGTACAGCTGCTGTGTTTGCAGAGTTTAAAGTGTATCTGTGAAATATTCCCAGGTTGGTGAGAAAATATAGTTATAATAGGCCTGAGAGGCTTACACAATGTCTCGCTTTCATCAGTGTTCAATTATCTTCGGATATTCAGATAGAATCTACAATACTATGAAACACAAGGTTTTTCGGTGACTTGTTGACCTGGTGTTCCTGACCTGCCCAACCAAACCCTGCTTTCGGCCACCCACTATCCTGTGTGTTGTACATTCAACAGAGAAGGTATCATGCAACTTACCACACTTTATTGAAACATGAAGCACTATGATGTGTGTGGCTACCCCATAATGTGAGTGCAAATGTTTCCATTGGTATCGTTTAATGCTCAGAATTATATAAAGCAGCTGAATACAATACGCTATGTTGTATAGTCTTAGATATCAGCTTATCTCGTGGGATTTATAGATCAAGTGATTTTAAGGGCACCAGAGTAGTTCATTAATTTCCATGTTCATTGAACTCCAAAGTTACAGTAGTGTTTTAGTTGAGTGTTAAGAATCCCGCCTTGAATGGGGCCATTGTGTGTGGTGTGGAGGAGGGAGTGAGGGCAGGTGCAAGGTTGACACCAGTTGACAGTAATCACCAGTTTTTCTACACATGAGGTCAGTGTGGTGGGTGTATACAGTGATTCCTCATTGGAAGCGGCCTTTTTTGACGTGCTCTTTTTCTATTAAGTCCTCAGTAAGTTAAAGAAAATTTGCTAAAGTTCAATTGCTGGCTGTAAAGTTGATTTGCCAGTTTCTCCCATTTACAGTAACATTTGTATGTAAAAAAGTTGTGATATTTTAGAACTGGTAAATCTGTTTTACAAGTAAAAATGGAACTTTGGTAAGCAATTTCCTTGTAATTTTCTGTGGATATAATAGCAAAGATGGCAT
Organism: Birgus latro; assembly: GCA_018397915.1. Taxonomy (NCBI): domain Eukaryota; kingdom Metazoa; phylum Arthropoda; class Malacostraca; order Decapoda; family Coenobitidae; genus Birgus; species Birgus latro. Next base: position 96,477 of record JAGKTI010000888.1, read on the forward strand.
CAGTAAAAGGTGACTTATAACGACAATGACTTATTGTACTGTATATCCATGTGTCTGTCCGTGAAGCTGTGATAGTGGAGGTAGAGATTTACAGCAGGCCAACCACCAGTCCCATGGTAAGGATGAGCCAACTGACCATAGCCTTGCCCCCTGCACAAATATCTAAATATTGGCACTGTCCTTTGCATGTATCATAACTTGGTATCAGTGGAAACAGGCATTATAATTGGTACTAACCCTTGCCTGTACAGTATCTATAAATTGGCTCCAACTTTTGATCGTATCTCATAACTGATACTAATGGTAACAGGTGTCAAAATTAGTTATATCCCTGTCACATATAGCATCCCTCAGTTGGCACTGACCCATGCCCTTATATCTGAATTGGTACAAACACTTGCTCTTATATCTGAATTACTCATACTTATACTAATTATAACTGGCATCATAATTGGTATGTATGGCAGCAGGTGTTAATATTTGTCTAGTATTTGTCAGGCATAGATGTTGGTACTAATGGTGACATGTGTTGAAAATGGTACAGTATTAATGGTAAAAGTCTTCAGATTGTTAACAGTAACAGTCAGTTTCATATGGTACAAATGGGATATTTCTGTGAATGAAGCGGTCCAAATTATTTCTTGCTGTGTTGTCGGTATGAAGTTACTACATTGTTGAGAGGCTGTAACAGAAAAGAAATTTTTTTATATTCATTCATTCATCTAATCCAGTGTTTCCCCATGAAGAGCGTAGGAGTCTGGGGCTAGGCAACTTGTTCCTGACATTTAAGATGAGAGTGACCACTCTTTCTCATCCCTGAGTGGCATTACGTGAGCAATAAACCCCAACCACCCTGTGGGTGTAAATATGCACCGGCTCAGTCCGATTGGAGCACCTTAATTATTTACAATATTTACCTGATACAGTTTGTTAATTCTGTATTAGCACAAATCCCTTCCAGTTTTATATGTTTTAGTTCTACATCAGTTGGGTTTTCCATTAAACCATAGAATTCTTTTATGTACATAGTGTACTGTGCTTCAACCCATATCACCAGTGAAACTTGGAATTTATTTGACTACTTGCATTTACTTTCTCACCATGCATTCTTTTGTAGTGCAGTAAATATTGAACTGTTGTAACTACATTGCTTGAGTATTCAAAATTGTGTACCAGTAGATATTCAGAATTGTAGTTACCCAGCAGTGGAATAAAATTAAATATTTTCATCGTGTTACAGGGGTGGAGGAGAGAGCATTTGGCAGTTGGGCCATTCTAAATTATAACTTATCTCAGCTCAAGAACTATTTTCCTATCTGATTTATATAGAGATAGATCACCGAAAAAAAAAAAAAATGTAAGTAGGACTTATTAATGTGGGAAACATCTATCAAAATAATGTAATCCAAAGAGCATTGCTGTTTTCATCATGCTTTTATTTATGTGTGAAAGTGAATTGGTGTCTGGGTGGGTGCAGAGAGTGCGGTGCTTATTATCGTTTGCATATGGTTAGTTCTCATTTAAAGTTATTTCATTTGAAGTTATTAGGTTTTTGATTAATTACTTCCTCTTCATCTCTTAAATATGCTAATGATTCATTGTAAAGTTGATGCAATATTTTTTTCTCAGTCATTTTGCCAGGACACGTCATAGACTTTAAGTGAGAACTGCTTACGATATACAGTACTGTAGTGACTGTACATGTATGCCATTTGGGTGTATACATGCCTCGTCTCAGCATGTGTGAATAGCTGTATTATACGTCTGTATGAGGGAGGAAGGGTACTGTATTTGATAAAGCACACAAATAATTCAATATAATATTTTTTCACCCATGTCATTCTTGTCTTGCTGTTGGAAATGTTCAGATATTGATGAATGTTTCTACCAACTCAGGCTGTCAGAATCATTACTGTCCTGGTCTTGTGCTGATTTGAAACAGTATTTGTGGTCTGATGTTTATGAAGTTTTGCAGTTTGTCTGTGCAAACTGTTGTTTGGGATTTCTGGTGTCAGATCTTAATTGTCAAGTTTCTGCAACAGAAGATGTAGTGAGTGTAATCTTACTTACCCATAGGTAATGTGGAAATTTGGAATAAGGTGATAAGAGACTGTATAATAAACAGATGTCAACCAGCATCAAACACTGGCAGCAGTGGGGTGACTGTCACTCACTGGTCATTGTAAATAAAGTAGTTAAACTCTGGATGAACTGTATATGCATACTGAAGCTTTGCTTTAGATGAGAAGGTTTGTAATGGATAATCCATCCATTTGAACAGTCCACAGCATTGTGTTTCAAGATACTGCTGTATCTTGTGCATTGTAAGGCTGGTTAGAGTAAATTGATGACATAGTAATGTTTTGGATCAGCCAGCCATGTCATCACAGAGGTTAACTATTGTATAGTTTATTAAAATGATTTACTGGGTGACAGGTACCAGAGTGGTGTCTCTCTTGGAAGTTAGCTGATATCTGTTTACTGTAGGGCTTGTAATAATAAACATGATGTTGATTGTAAATGATGAGTTTGTAGAGGGGAATTTATTTACTGTAGAGTAAGAATGAAATATGGATGCATGATGAATTGAAAACAGTACCACCAGGAAGAAACCTTGATGGGTGATTGATTGTGGATACCCATAGCTGAATAGGAGGCAGTCACTGTAAATTTTGACAAGTCCTTGGGAAACTGTGTGCTGTTTTTGTGTGAAAGAGAAAGAGCTGTTTATGCCATTTTGACTTGTTCAGCGGGAGAATGTCTTTTATATTCTATTCTTGCATCCTCCAGACAGGTCTATTGAGCTTAAGAAATATTTTTGAAGCAGGAGGTGATAGATATTGCTATCATTAAACCATTCAGTACAGTAGGGTTTTCCCAGAGTTGTGTAAGATTATCTGGAAGGTTGCAAGAATTAACTATGCCAGAACATCACTGAGGTGGATGAGTTAAAACAGACAAGATGTATTGGTTTGTCTGGCACCTAAAATTCGTTTACGTGTGTGTGCACGTGTTTGCTTGCGTATGTGCTGTCTGGGTCTGTGACCTTGTGTTTGCATATTCCTCTGTGTGTTCACATGTTTTGCTACCCCTTCTTTCCTGCACCTTGGCCATACCTTTATCCCTATGTTGCTTTTTAAGGACGTGGCTCAGCCTCGTCAGAGCTCAAGGTGGATGTTTTTATTAATTTATTTGAAAAGTGCATCTTGGGAGTGAGAAAAGACATGTAGTTTTACTTATGCCAATTATTGTATGTATATATTTTGGTGTAAACTAATGGTAAGGGGTGAAAAATTGTTTTACCCCTCTGCCTCTTTGTGTAAGGTAGTTCTGAGGTTATACACAGTGCATGCAGGTCTAAACATAAACAATATACAATGAGTTTTCAGTACAGTATAAGTAACCAATTTTTATATAAAGTTGCTATAAATTCCTCCATAAATTATATAGAAATTGACTAGTAAAGCTCCAGTGTTACCAGTAATAGGGATTTGTCAGTTTACTCCAGTTTATGGCACCAATTACTGTATATACAAAAATTGTTATATTTTTTTATTCATCTCTGACTTATAACAAAGACTGCCAGTATGTCCACAAACTTAATGTAACCCCTTCACTAAGAGAGATCTCCCTTAAATTGAATACATCCTTCTGGAAGTAAAGGTTAAGGTACTGTACAAGGCCTTTTGAAAATGAATGAAAATTGTTATGAAGATTAAATTAGGTTCTTTATCATCCCTTCATTGTTAGAGATCATTCAGAAGCATGATAAATTTTCTGGCAATAGCAAGAATGAAATAAAAAGTTAATCATTCGGAAGATATAATGAATTTTGGATTAACAGACAAACTCCAGTTACATACATGCCAGAACTCTGTACACATCCACTTATACATGAATTTAAAGCAGATTTTTTTATCAGTTGTGTGGGCTTGTTTGTTGGGTGTGCAACCTCTGAACTACCATTTATTTTAGAAAGACATGTGATTTATTGTTAATTTTAGAATTTACAATGTGTATATATATAGTACAGTTTACGTTTATCCTGGCTTTACCCAAACCCCCCTTAAGCTATGAAGTGTAGTACATTTATTGGTTATGGTTATGACTGTTTAGTAGGGCATGGTGGATTGTATTACAGTACACAGTATTGGATTGCATTACTGTACATTAGAATTAACACTGTACAACTTGCCATATTACAGTACACAGCACATTATATGTTACCAGGGATTACAGTACACAGTAGTAGAAGCAACTCTGTATTGCATGCCATATTACAGTACACAGCACTTTGAATATTATCTGGCATTACATTGCACAACATTGGAATAAACAGCATTGCATTAATTACCATATTACAGTTCACAGTACTGTACATTACAAATTACCAAGCATTACATGACACAAAACTGTGGAATAAACACTGTACAGTAAATCCTTGTATTATGATGCCTTGTTACGAGTAACACTTTTTTTTTTTTGCCATTGAATTCCACAGTAAATTCAGAAAATTGTCCTTCAAACTTCGACTGCCACCTCTAAATATAATTGCCAGTTTTCCACCAGTTTTCATACCAGTTTTATGTAAAAAATTGAGGTACAGTGAATACATACCTGCCCAAAACAAGGATCTGCTATACTAACTGCCTTACTACAGTACACATAACAAAGAGTGTACAGGGAGGTCCATATAGAATGCATCTCTTCAACTTTACCAGAAAAATTCTTGTGTGTTGCAGGGACGGCTCTCTCTCTCTCTCTCTCTCTCTCTCTCTCTCTCTCTCTCTCTCTCTCTCTCTCNCGTGACTTTAGCACAACCTCTTTTTGTCTTGATTTCCTCGCACACACACATGACATGAGACGGTGCAACGGTTTCGGCCTGACTTGGACTCACTTCGGGCAAGGAGGAGCCATGCGTGAATAATTTTTCCACTATTCTCTTGTTCAACCAACGCCATATATCATAATGCTGAGAGGAAAAGCATTGAAAAGTTATGTTGAAGCTCTGTGTTTATTTCCAAAGTTGTTTATCGTTTTTATCATCCAGGAAAAAATCAAGTTTTGTGATTTTCTGAAAGTATCGGTCATTTTTTTAAATCATGGTTTCAAAATATATATCGATCATCAAATTGTATTAGATCCTTTCAGTAGGTATTCAAATATGAATTTATAGAGCCATGTGTGAATAATTTTTCCACTATTCTCTTGTTCAACCAACGCCATATATCATAATGCTGAGAGGAAAAGCATTGATAAGTCATATGTTGAAGCTTTGTGTTTATTTCCAAAGTTGTTTACCGTTTTTATCATCTAGGAAAAAATCAAGTTTTGTGATTTCCTGAAAGTATCGGTCATTTTTTTTAATCGATTCGTGGTTTCAAAATATATATCGATCATCAAATTGTATTAGATCCTTTCAGTAGGTATTCAAATATGAATTTATATTTTTAATTGGTTTGAATTTGCGTTTCCTTATGTCTCTCAGCACTGTTCTTGGAGTAGAATGGCCTGCTAGGTTGTCAGTATCTTGAGAGAGAGAGAGAGATGTTTTCGGCTCTCGGCGCGTCGGTCAGCTGTTTTGAGCGGCGCCGTATCAGTTTGTGATGTGATGACGTAAACAAACAATTTTCGAGTAGTGATAGGTCAGCGTGCGAGTGGTGATACAGGAAAGCCAAAACATGCTTGCCATTTTAATTCAGATGCGAAAACTAGTTGAAACTGAGGCACGTATTTATGTGGCTCTGGGGATTTCCTAGCTCCTATTCCTTGGCGATTTATTCAGCACATTAAATTTGAGTATCGTCTTGTTTGTTACTGTTGCAATTAAGGACGATGCCGAAACGATGCAAGTAGCGTACAAGGGAATGCCAAGGTGTAATATGAAAGATAAATTACTTAGGAGGAGATGTTAGAAGCTTCCTATGCAGCTTATAAACACGAACGGTGAGTAAGGGAAGTGTCATGAGGCGAAAATGCTGAGTATGAGAGAATTTTCAGCTTGTCGGGATCCGGTTGCATCTTGGCGCATCTTATTCTGCCTTTGTCTCTCCATATTTTATCGTATTTCTCTAATTTAGCGACGTTACTTCTTGATATTTCGGGTTTTAGCCACTTTATGCTTCAGTATCAATAGTCATTTTATCCTGTTTCAAAGCCTGATAAATGAAAAAAATTACTTGCAAAATCTTGGCACAACTTTACATTTGTCTCGCCATATTTTGTCACACTTCTCGGCGATTTAAGGAATTTACTCATGGATTTTTCGTCACTACCCTCTGTGTAAAGCCTGATAGATGAATGACGTGGGAAATGATCAAAGGTGAAAGATGTGCCAGATATGACCTGATTCCGAGGGGGACCAATGTTTTCTGTGCCTGTTGACGTAATCGGTGACGTCGTTGTTAAGTCATTCTATAACGAGCGCTTCTCTAGGCCCGCAGTATCTATATGTTTCATGTTTGCAAATAAAGTGATGCAGATCTCTATCAGAAAATAATGTCTTATTGTAGTTTAGATGGTGAGAAGTAATGTGAAGTATGTACAGTACACAGATTTTTGCAACCTTCGGCTGTCAAGCTATTTTTTCATAGATGATATAATTAACCTGGAATTTCATAGTTTAATATATCCTTGACGTAGATAAACACAGCACAGCGTACCTTTACGGAACTTATAACCCAGGGGTCGTATTTGTAGTTGGCATTGGAGATTTCGTGACACATTCTCCTTAGCGATTTATTCTGCACATTGCACCGTAATATTCTTTTCTTTGTTATTGATGCTACCGTATATCGATATTAGAGCGACAGTTAAGGTGTAATACACAAAATAAATCGCAAAGAGACCCCCTGAAGCCTCCAATGCGGCTGCCAGTGCAGATCTCATATTACGCTTTTCTGACGTATTTGGTCGCGTTTCTAGTTTTCCACATTCAGTCTCCCTTAATCTGTTCATATTCGGACTGGTGTGTGTGTATTTCCTATCACATATTTATAACTCGTACAGGTGTTTCCATACAGTGTTCTTATTTATGAGTTGTACAGAGAATTTCTTGCACATTGAGTGACAAAGCGAGTTATAATGTTTCCCATGTAAAAACTGGCCCAAGGTTTCATGTGACGTTTCGTTTTTTGGAGAAAAAATTTGTAAATCATAAAAAAAAATGTTAACCTACTCTCACATATTGTAAAAGTAACGTTGTTTGTTTATTCTTAAATTGTGTACGAGACAGGGACATCCATAAACACTCCAATATTCTGTTTACATGAGCCGTGTTTATCGATGTGTAACCCTGGGTCGGTGGCTGCTTTCCGGGCAAAAAAGGAAAAAAAAATTATTTGGGATTTACGAGCAAACTTACAATCAAACCCCACTCGTAATTCATATTTCTGTTTGCAGGAAGGACAAGGAGAGTGTTGGATGTTCTCATGCCTGTTCTTCTTGCTAAAATGAATATTACCGGTAGTTACGTGAGGGAAATTATTATTATTATTATTATTATTATTATTATTATTATTATTATTTCAGGAAGGACAAGAGAAGAGTGCCATTCCTTCCCGTGTCCATTTTCCTTCCTGCAAAATTAAGAGCCTTATTGTAAGTGACCAGAGATTTCATAACACTTCCTTCAAAGTGATTTATCCTGCATAATACACCCCAGAATTTTCTTTTAATGTTAGTAATGCAAACTGTCGATTTTAAACCGATATAAGTACCGTTCAAAAGAGCGTCATGGTGTTCAGAATAAATCGCTAAAGCAGAGGCATTACGAAATCTGCAAAGGCATTTAGAATACGCTTATATACGAGATGGAATTAATTGTAAGCATGTCTGTGAATCACGTCCCTGTATTAGTTGTATTTATCTCGTTATTTATATCAGTGTGTTGGACCCCCCCCCCCCAAGATGCGGTACAGTCGGCCGCAAAAGTCTTGTTCTCACTCTTGATTCTCCCTCTCCGTGGACTTTGAGAACCATGGGGGTATTCGGAGTGGCTCTGGAGATTTCGTAACGTCTTATCCTGAGCGATTTATTTTGTATATTGCACCACACTATCCACTTGTATGTCATCAGGGTCAACTGTGTCGATACCAAAACCATATAAATAGCATACAAGAGGAGGTTAAGACGTAATAAGTAAAATAAATCGCCAAGGCAGAGGAGATGCGAAGAATCCTGTCACCCAGAGCACGAAGTAGCACAGAAAAGAATGTTAAGGTGCCATACATATAATAAATCGCTAAGGAAGAGGTGCTACATAAAATCCTCTCATCCAGAATACGAAATTACATTATAAGAGAACGTTAAAGTGTACTCAACAAAATAAATCGCTTAGGAATTGGTGCTGCAGAGCCTCCTGTGTCGCCTAGAATACGGCCCAGATTTTGTGTCCACGGAGAAAGAGTAGAAGGGACATGATTTTTTTCGGCAACTCTACCTCTTAGCTCTTTTGTACTATTTAGGCTACAGACGTTGTGGTTACTGAGCCTTCTGTGTAATAAAAGTTTCAACCACCAAGACGAAGATCAAGGCCAGTGGTGTTTTCGTTATCCTTGAATTATTATTATTATTTTCAGTATTAATAATGCTTTCCAAGTTTGACAGAGGCTTCATTACATCAAGTAGTCAGGCAGAGTTGTTGTGGCCCCATTTCAACCGGGTGCTCCAAGAGAACTTTGGTTGAGGTTACGTTGAAAGATTGCCTGTATGGTGAAATCTGTAGGTGTTTTTTTTCTTTTTCTTTTTCTGTGGGGGGGTGGGGGTGGAGGTGGGGTGGGGTGAATTGTGAAGTGGGTAAAGCTGATTGTGTGGAAAAGGGGTCCGGATGATGATGACGACGATGATGATAAAGGAGGGAAGCTTGATGGTCACACTGCAGCTAGATAGAGCAATACAGTGTTACACCTAGGGTTCGCATTCTCATCGATCTTAGTTTTCTCCAGTCTCTTGCATAGTTTTTACATCTGTCTATCTACCTATCAGTAAAACAAGGAATTAAAAAGTGCTACAAAATCCTTTATGCAAACGCACAGTGTACGAGTAAATTTGTATCTTGAGGTAGTCTTGGACCCACCCAGGAAGAACTCTTGAACTCGGCGTGAAAATAGATGAATATATATATATAGCCTGGATGAACTGAATCCTTTGTTGTGGTGGAGGTGTCGGCTGAATGTAAGATAAAAGGTGGCGAGATGGTTTTGTTACGATTCCGCCAAATTTGTGCTCGCGTTGGAATTAAGCGATTTTTTGCCCCCTCCATATTTCACCTTGATTTTCTCTTGCATGTTATTTGTTTTCCTTTAAAATTGGCGCAGTCTGTACCAGTTACACACGAGAAGATGCTAAGATGCAAAAAAAAAAAAAGTATATATACAGTATATAAGGATTAAGCGACAGTATGGTTCTTTGAGTGATTCTCGCCATATTTGTAAGGGGATTTCTGTCTTTTCGTCCTCCCCCCCCCCTCTCTCTCTCATTCTCTGTCTCATATGGGGAGGAACAGGTGCTGGGAACGTTTTACCGAGATGGAGAACGATCATGCACAGCTGCGGGTCACTAGTTTTCACCCTCTCACGGTCTGGGCAACTCAGGCGTACCATACCAGCTTACGCCGACGATTTTATTCAGCTGAGCCATAGGAGCCTGATTAAAAAAAAAAAAAAAAAACCAGTGTGTGTGAGAGAGGGAGGAATTGCTGTGTCTCATAATCATTCCCTGTTTTTACGTCTCTATATGCCTCAGTTACGTCTAATTATAACGTCAGGGTGGCGTCTGTGCGCGGGTGACAGACGGGTGCCCTAGTTGCGTATCCTCGTTTTGTCAGAGAGAGAGAGAGGAGGGGTAGTGCGTCTGCTGTGTTTGCATCTACGAGTATTTACGTCTGTTTAACCTTCGCTTAGTCTAATTATCACGTCACACTTCTGTTTATCTCTCTGAAGGACGTGTGAGTGACGGATCATATGTTCTACTTTCCTGCCCTTCTTTTTTGCCAGCTCGACATGTAAACAGAGAGGAGGAAGAGGAGAAGGATGGGTAGTGTCTGTATTCAGTATTTTTACCTCTATTAATCTCTCAGTTAAATCTAATTATCATGTGTATATTGTAGCCATTTCTGTACTGCGTAAATCAAAGTGACATGCTCAAGTTTCCTCCTCACCTTTCTGCCAATTTTGAAACAGGAAGATGGGAAGATGATACGTTTCTATGCTTTGTTTACGTTTATTTATGTCTTTGTTACGTCTAATTTTTGACACTAGTCGCGTTTGTTCCTGTACTACTGGCAGACAGATGCTCTACTTTTCTACCCATCTTTTTTGCGAGTTTTGTAACATGTAAATAGAGACGAGGGAGGAGAGGAGGAGGGATGGCGTCTGTGCCTTGTTTTGACGACTAACCTCTGTCGTCTAATCATGTCTGTCGCATCTATTTCTGTGCCTTTGACAGACAGTTGCCCTAGTTTGCTACCCATCGTTTTTGCGAGTTTTGTAACACATAGAGAGGAGGAGGAGTAGTGTGAGTCATAACCGCTAGAGGGCTGGAGGGGGGTCATGCCTGTCCCCTCCTCCTTGAGTCCACCTCCAGTCCTCCTTGCCAGGCCAGTCAGTCAGCAGGTACGGGAGGGGTATGTGGTCGTCCCCTCCGGTGCCCTGCCAACACGTGTGACTTCCTTGGCATGCTGTTATCTGTACCATGCGCGCTTTTATAACCCCTTATAACTAGGACCTGAGTGCGTCTTCAATAACCTCCAGTACCTATAAATATCAGTCGTAAAAGGCGATAAATAATGCATAGGAATTAAGCTTCAGACATCGATCATCCGACGGGTGTATTTTAAATTTTGGCGGCGACGGAGTGGAGAATGCGACGCTTCCGGAGTGAGCGTGTGCTAGTTTCGCAGGGCTCGTGTGTGCCAGGGACCTAATTGCTACTAGACGCTGATGGCTAGTTGAGAGGCGGATTTTTCAGTAGGAAGACGGATTTGCTAGTGTAAAGACCAAGCGGATAAGGGACACCGGACACTAAGAGTTATTCGAAGTGTAAAGTTAGGGAAAAGTGGAGAACTGTTGGTTGCGACAGTGCCGGGAAAGTGACTGAGGTGACTTGACGTGAAGAAAGTGACCGAAAGTGAAGGGATTGACTCAGGTGTCTTTCATGAACGAGATTTTTAAGTGTCCTCATTGATCAGGACTGCGGTGAAAATGAACAGATGTTCGTAGAACGTGATTGAAAGTGTCGAAATATTTCCAGATAGATAAATAGCTGGAGAAGTAAATAAATAATCTAGTAAACAATGCATGCGTGTCGTGTGGTGATTGTGATGGTGATGATGATGGTGGTGAGGTGGTGCGATGGTGAGGTCAGGGAGGAGGACAGCGAGGATGAGCAGCGAAGGGAACAAGTCCAAGGGATGGTTGTGGAGACTTCTGGACCCACGCCTGTCAGAGTAAGTGTTCCTACTCAGTAACGATCGGCCAGTCAGTCAGTCAGTCAGTCAGTCAGTCAGTCGATCATATATGAAAAGCGTCCCAACTAAATTATCTAAACTGAATAGCCTAGACCAGGAACACTACGACTCAGGACTAGATAAGCTTTTTTTTTTTTTTTTAAATTAGGTCCATCTGCCTATGATCCTACTCAGTAACGACCCTTTCCCCCATTCTCTTACATACCACCCTCATACGTTATGATAATGTTGGGTGGGGGGAAGGCAGCCTAATCACGTAAGGAAGGGCTACGTTATCTTAGTAAAGAAGTTTAACCCCTTCACTATAATGTCGTTCTGTATATTTAATTCCAGATGATACCAGACGATTTTATTCAGTTTAGGGGAGAGAGAGAGAGAGGGAGAGAGAATGTTCAGACTGCTTAGTGAATGCAAGTACCGTATATACCGCACATAAATCGCAGTTACAGCTCTCTCTCTCTCTCTCTCTCTCTCTCTCTCTCTCTCCGTAGGTGGTTTTATTCAGGTGAGAGGATCGTTTTGAAGTGAAGGGGTTAGATATGGATTTAATTTCCCCATTCAGTACGAGAGAGAGAGAGAGTGTTAAGATAGAAAGCTGCAAGAAATCCGTCTTTGGTCCGAAGTAATTAAAGAGCAGTAGAATAAAAGCTAGACTAAGGGGGCTTAATGAGAGAGAGAGAGAGAGAGAGAGAGAGAGAGAGAG
>JAGKTI010000889.1:0-108628 GCA_018397915.1 Birgus latro
GGTGTGTGTGTGTGTGTGTGTGTGTGTGTGTGTGTGTGTGTGTGTGAACAATGCAAACAGTTCTGAACCACTTTTAACCTGAAACATTTAAATAATGGGTAAAGAGAATGCTTTTTTCCCAATTTTTATTGATACAATAAATGCTGAAAAGTTTTGGTAAACAATTTCATTTCTCCAATGCCATTTTGTTGCACAGTGGATCAAAACTTCACATGACCTTGTTAGGTCAGCATTCCTCTAAAACCTACACCCAACAGATGCCAAATCCATGCAATAGTTTGGGAGCTATGGGCCTCCGAAGTGGAATTATTGGCATCGAGGTAAAATTGCCCTATTATACCCTACTGAAATAGTAGGGAAAGAGTGTGAGTCAGAGTAATTAATTGGTGATTGAGCTAAGAAAAATATTCATTCTGGAAATGGGACAGTATGCTATTGTTTCCATACTAACCACAATGTCTTTCGCAGGACAAACACGTCACTGCGTGAGGTCTTCACCTGAGGTCTACTGACATCTTCCAACCAAATTATTGTATATTAGTTTCATATATACCATAGATATATGGATATGAATTTTTCATTTCATTCAAATAAGACAGCACAAACATCGATGGACTGAGCTAAGAACAAAGTTGGTCCCGGAAATGTGATGGTATGATAACTTACTTTGGTGACTTCCTTTTACTAACCATATTGGAGTGTCTTTTCCTCACTGTAGCGAGTAAATATGTTAATAATATTTTACTTGCAACTGAAGTCATACTTGAAGCAGATAAAAGAAAGTAGGTCTGTTAACCAACTTTTAATGTATTCAATTATCAGGTGAGAACTGGCAATTTTTGAGAGTTTGTGGCCAAGGCAGTTTACCTTAATTTGGCCAAGGACGAAGCTGGATGGTCTATTCACGTCTGATACACACTATGTATCCAATACATAGACTTTTGTGTGAGTACCATCAACACCTGATACACACTATGTATCCAATACATACACTTTTGTTTAATTACTATCAAGACCCAGTCTGTGGGCACATACAGATATGTGATATCTCTTAAAGTATTATAAACTTTCTAGTCTCGGCTGACTGCTGCATGCAGCCGCTCGGTTGAGGCACCTTTCTTGGTGAGACAATCAGCCAGTTGTTATGATGTATCCAGCCAGGATACCTCATCAATCTCCCCCCGCTCAAACATGTCCTGCATCACAGCAATATCAATGCGCAATCTCCTGTCTTCTAAGCTCCCACAGGAGTAAAGGGCGTCCACCAGACTCTTGTTGTCGACGAAACACTTTATTTTGATCTTTCCACATCCAGAAACCTCACGCAATATGTTGGAGAGATATACAGCAGTTTCAGCACATTCAAGCAGCGCCAACCCCTCAGCATATAAGGTAGATTTGACGACCCTCCTGATCTTCCTTGTCTGCCAGAATATAGGACATCTTGCCTCACTAGCATCTCGTAGGAAGATCACAAAACTTCCCTGAGATCCATTGCCTACAAGGTTGGCAAATGAGGCATCCAAAAAGCACTCTATATGACAGTCCTCGATCGGCCCCATACTTGGAATGTATAGCTTCACGTTGTCAGTCTTCACCCTTGAGATCACCTTATTGAGTCTAAGTAAATCTGCTACGGTAGCTCGGTTGCTATTCACACTTAACTCACACACATCAAAGGCAATATCTGGCCGAGTGTATGTGGCAATCCAATTGAGTTGCCCAATTAATGCTCGGTACTCCATTTTCTCAGACTCGGACAGCTCCCCTGATTTTACTGCTGCACGATGTTTACTCAGCGTGACTGGTTTCAAGGATGAAGCATACTGGAATTGGTCGAGCGTTATGCTGCCATCGATGCTGGAGATGACATTGAGACCAATGTATTTGAAGGCTTTTGATTCTGAACTGCCAATGAGGAATATTTGACTCAACCGATTTATCACTTGCTGTTCGAACTCATGTGTACCAGCCCAAAGGAAGTCGTCGACATAGATGCATACAATGCCTTTGACTTTCCCACCATTGCTCCAAGAGAACAGCGCTGAATCCAGTGATGATACTTTAGCTCCGAGACTCAACAACTGATCTTTTACGCGCAGATACCAATGCCTAGCAGCATCACAAAGGCCGTAAACAGTTTTCTTTAGTCTCCATAACTTACCATTTGCATATTCAGGCGGAGGACGTATATGAACAACTCTCTCAATGTCGTCACCTTGCAGGTAGGCAGCTTTCACGTCCATAGTGTGGCAATCCCACTGGTTGGTGGAGGAGGGCAAAGAAAGTGTCAAACGCACTGCTTCCTTTGAACAAGTAGGCGAGTCTTTTTGGAGATCCACTGTGTCTTCCTCAAATCCTCTGGCGACTAAGCGCGCCTTAACAAAAGGCTTTCCATTTTTCAGTTTTTCTGTCACAACCCATCGAACTGTTATGGCACCTTGCCCAACATCATCTACTTCCTCATACACATCATTATTCTGCCAATTTGTAATTTCATTTTCCTTAGCGCATAATACGGCTTCAGAGTTGAAAAGAACAAGCATTTCTGTGTCATCATCAACCACTTCCCATTCGCTAAGATCCTTTTCCAAATCTATCCAATCAATGCTGCCATCAGAGTCCCTCTTCAAATTATAGCAGTGTTTGTACTTTCCAGTGGCTTTACCTGCCCGACTTATAATCCTTCCAGACACCAACTCTCCACTTTCTGAATGTATTCCCTTTATATGTTGACCAACAGAAACTTTGGGATTGGAACAGAAACTGTGGGAGGCTCATCAATTGGGACCACACCATCTTCCAACTCGTCATCTGGTGGATAGTCATTCAACACTTGTGTAGGACCATCATTAGGCTTCTCCTGGACAACACTGTTCTTCTCATCACTGCTGACATCACTTTCAACTGTAGTATCTTGCTCTGGCGCTCGCACTAGACGACATACGTGCACTCGCACGTATACACCGCCGTGTCTCACCAGAATTTGTTTCCCATCTCTGCCTATTACAATTCCGGGACCGTGCCACTCATGACTGTCATTTCTTTTGTAGAAGACTTCATCTCCATTCCAGATGTCGTTTAGGTCACTCGAACGTACGTTGTGCCGCAGAGCCCTAGCCAAGCGTTCATCTGATTCGGTCTTTATAAGCTCTTGTCTAGCTAAATGAAGAGCGTTCAAGTTGTCTCACAATTATCGATGGTGATGAAGGTTCCAAGGCTGGAGGATCATTTGCATACACATTAGGCAGACCAGGGTTTTGACCAAAAACAAGTTGGTTAGGAGAAAAGCCTGAGTAGTTGGTGAGAGCATTTCTTGCCGATACTGCCCATGCCAAGGCCACATCCAATTCACACTGGCTATCAGCCATTATCTTCCTAACAATGTCACCACTGACTGCATTTTGACGCTCACAGACTCCGTTGCTCCAAGGACTCTCTGCAGACGTTGTCATGATCTTGATATTGAAGGCCTCTCCCAGTGCTCGCATTTCCGCATTATTGAATTCAGATCCATTGTCTGTAAGAATTTTTCTAGGTGTGCCAAACACAACAATCCAGCTCTGAAATATTCCTTTGATAATGGTGGGCGCACAGTTATCTGCGATTACTATCGCATTACAATACCTGGTCGCCAAATCAAGGACTAAGAAATAATGCCTTACCCAAGCTTTTAAATCCATGGCTATGGCTTTGTTAAACTTAGACGCCATGGGCAAACTGACTACGGGTCGGGGCTTGGCTTTCTTAAATCTGCAACAGACTGTACAAGCATCATATACAGCCTTGACAGCCTGTTCCAGTTTTGAACTTTTAATTCCCGCATCTGTGATCAGTTTAATTAGTTTTGCCGATGTTGGGTGTCCAAATTGCCTGTGAAGCTTCAAAGCGGTTTTTTCTACATCACCCCCATGAGATGCAAACATGATTGTTTCACAAAATTCACGATCTAGTCATAAGGAAATTGGAAGTAAGTAATGGCCTGAAGATGAGGACTTTAAATCAATGATAGTTCCACAAATTTTGACCTGGTCAGTTCCAAGGTTAATCAACATATTTGCTTTTTTCATGGAACGTCTACTCAACAGCAAGGGAATATTGCAGTCCACAACATCAGTCAAGATGGTAGCACACATGTTTCCAATGTAGCAGGGCAGAGTAACACGTTTGAGGGAAGAAACTGTGACACCATCAGCAAAAGTAAACGTTGAGGATGACGCTTCTTCTCTTACAGCATCACGTTCATAATCAGTGAGCTCACTTAGATAGCAATTGATCCATTCAACTCCACATACAGTTGTAGAACACCCTGTGTCTAGAAGAGCACATCCCTTAGATTCTTCTACTAGAGTCTGTAACTTACCTCTACTAGCGGCAACATCCGCATAGCTCATAAATAACGACAGATGCACTGTTTCAGAATTCTCTTCTTGACTGCCGTCGTTTTCGTATGCATCTGGACAGTCACGTGCCCAATGAAATCTAGAATCACATACGAAACACCTCGATACCTTTCCGTCAGGCCCAAGTGGGTTCTGCCTCCTGCCGGTGGATGAGCGTTGGGGAATTCTAGCAGATACGGTTGAACATCGGCCACTACCCCGACGTCGATCACGTATTGCACCACCCTGCAACATTCTCCGTCCTCGTCGAGAACCTCTAGCATAAAGCGTTTCGTCACCCTCAACTTCGTCACTCCAAAATACTGGTTCATCTTTCACCTCCCAGGCGGACACCGATGCCTCGTTCTGCCTGCCAATTTCACCAGCAAAAATACGATTCAGGGCAGATTTCATATTTTCGTATGTCACCTCAGTTATCGCGGACATCACTAGTTGTCGTTCACTGTCTGAAAGTTTGCATGCAGCTAAGAGCATAAAAGCCATCACAGAATTTGGCAGTTCCATGTCCTGCTTGGTAAATTTGAAATAAACATGCTCAAATTCTGTCACGAACTCCCGAATGTTCATATCACTGGCTCTTCTGAAGTTGTATAGCTCATACAACGCTGCAAACTGTCGACGTCCTTTGTCCACGAGAAATAAACCATCTAATTTTTTCGGCAGGGTCTGAACACCATCCTTCTGCTTCAGAACATCTGTTTCAATCTGCGAAGACGCCACCCTCGCTCTTCCAGACAATGACAGGTGAATACCTAAGGCTTGTTTTTTCTGTTGCTAGGTCCGTTAGTTCGCACCAAATGCCAATGTCTTTTTTCCAGCTCTCATATGTAGAATCATTTTCAAGTTTTGGAGGCCACTTGGTCGAACACGACGCCATTCTCGAACTACGCTCTGCTACCAGTGTAGGAACTAGGCAAACCACACTCACCGGCCGCCTTCACGACGTGAACTGCCAAGGCTCCCGGTTGCATACCACAGGAACCTTCCGATGACGTCATCACTCGTGACTTAGCAGGTGTGTGCGTGCGCACACACACTAACATTGGTGATTCTTATGTATTAGCTTTTATAGTCTGGCAGATAATTGGGTTTGAAGTAAGGGTATTTTTTTCCATCATGGATATCCCCCGTAGGGAGGATCGTGCAACATCGGAAAATCCCCGGCATGTAGGGGTTAAAATACTGAATGGGTCTGACAATCTTAACAACAGAAAGTTGTTTTGTCTCAATACAAATTCAACACAACCATGGTTGGAAACTGGAACTGAAAAGATTTAACACCAGCATACATGAAAACTTTTCACGTTAGGACTGTAATGTTGTATGGCAGTATGGCTCAAGCAGTAATGGAGGAGGATATTCAAAGTTTCAAATGTACAGAGATGATAACGATTAGACAGACAAGAAGTGTATCCTTGCAAGACATGTCTGCATCTTACCACCTGAATAAAAGAGCTAATATAACAATAGCAACAAAATTCTAAATAGTTTCCCTCACCCTGAGTATGGAATCACTGCATATAATATTGCACCCCTATCCCCTAACATCCATGATCCTCCATACCTCCTCCTAGCACCTATCTGCCTTGCCTCTACCTCAGGCCATTCAGAAATTTGAATAAAGTTTACTTCCTCCTTGTCATGTACACCCAGCAGTATGGCTAGGGACCTGGATATAAAGCAAATTCAACTGCTTCATGCAATCTTACATGGGATGATTGATGAATAAGTTAATATCTGCTTTAACTGTTCCTTAGGCTACTGCTACTACTACTCCCCTTAGCTAATCCTCCGACGTTACAGCCTTCCCACCTTATTGTAACTGCTTGACAGCAAGAGGCCACCCAGACTACTGAGCAACGAGGATGGTGGATGATTATTAGTAACCACAATTGCATAACACGATGAAAGTGCAGTACTCACTCAGTGTTGGTCAGCTTTTGACGAAAGAACTTATTCCATTCCCTGCTCGCATTTAATTTCTGAAAAAGTGAAAATGAAGACTTTTAAAACATACTATTGCTAAGGCTTTACTACATCCATGACACAAAAGACTACAACTCTGATATACTGTACATATAAGAACTTTTTATCAGTATATTTTTTATTCATGGTTACCAGAGGTCTGAAGTACATACAGTAACCCTTGCTGAAATGCACACCTCATACAAAGCACAATGAAGATCTGCATGGGCCAAACTGCAAACCTCACAGGACGTACACTTTACTATCTACCTATAGCCAAACGCCATAATCCCAAATGGGGTGGCCGTTTGTCTTTGAGTTACTGTAGTTATTTCATGTAGGGGGGCACTAACCCTCCACCTACCCACTTGCTGACATGTAGGGAACACATATGGGTTGGTTATATGGTTATCACGCAGCACTGTAAACGGTTTCCTGGCTTACAACACAACATAAGGCATGTCATTCAATGCATAGCCACCTGAAAAGGAAAGAAGAGTAATAAGAGGTGACAAGAAGAAAAGTGACAAGAAGAGAGGAGAGTACACACAGAAAAAGAATGATACAGGTGAAGGAAAAAGTAGGCAGCACTACATCAAGTGAAAGGATGGTATTCACCACCATCTGCCTAGATGGTACAATTTACAGTGGTACTCTGGGGACATTTTACAAAGAACCAGTCAAGCAGGGGTTGAGCTGGAAAACCTGAAGAAGATTCTAAAAGCAATACTAATGCTTTCTATAGACTTTTACAATGAAGTTTATCCAACCATCCCAGGGCTGGATCCAGCATTTTGGGAAAAGGAGGCTTAGTTCTCAGCAGAACTGTCAATTCTAACTATCTGGATGTAGGTCCAGATGCCATGATCCGATAAGGGGTGGCTGTTTGACTTTGAGTTAGTTGTTTTATGGGGAGGGGCACTAACCCTGTAGATCCAGATGCCATGATCCCGTAGGGGATGGCTGTTTGTTAGCTGTTTTACGGGGAGGGGCACTAACCCTGCGCCAACCCACTTGTTGACATGTAGGGAACACCTGTGTGTTTGTTCTATGGTTAGCACCTAGCACTGTAAATGGTTTCTTAGCTTACATGAGGCCAATTGGCTTGTCACTCAATCACTCAATATAAAGCCACCTGAAAAGGAAAGACGAGTAAGAAAAAGTGACAGGAAAGACAGAAGAAATAAGAAAAGAAGAGGGCAGACATGGAAAATGGATAATAAAGGTGAAGGAAGAAGTAAGCAGCACCATATCAGGTAATTATTTAATTTAAATAATCAAATTAAAATGAGTTTTGCTTGCTTTAACTACAAGAATACAATAATACTGTACTGTATAGGCAAATGCCAGACCAGTAAGATGCAGTAATATATTCATTGCATACATTTTAGCAAGTAATATTTGGCCATATGCTTCAAAGTACTATAATGCCTTTCCTAAGGGCCCTATATCAGAATGGTCTACTAAAAGATTAAGCAGGGGAAAGCTTTCCCTCAAACTGTAGGAGTTGTTCAAAAATTTTTAAGGAGAAGCATGCTATGGCTTTCACAAGCCCTATATTTAATCATTCATAATAAGGTAGCCATGTACCTGCAGAAAACACAATAATGCAAATAATTTACGTAAAAAAATATTGTAATATGCTAAAAACACAATGCAAATACAATGCATATGAATTATTTATTATTAAAACCTATGGGCTGTACCTTACAGAGCAATAGGTCAAGGGTGACATCTGGTGACACGCACTTTTATTTATTTTTAATGGTAGGTTAAGATCCTCTAACTGACATGTTTAATCCACTTATATACATTATCTATGTGATTTAAGTGAATATCAGATATTCAGTCAATGCTGCAGGTAACACTGTACATGTTAATATCATATACAGTATAACAAAAAAGTTACTATTCTCAGTACACAGGCCAAACTATGAAGTGTCAAGACAACATGACATCATCTTAGCATTTTAAACTTAGGCACTGCAAAATATATATAAATTTTTTTCCTAATAAATTTTTAAATATTACCAGCAGCATCTTATTCACAATTCTTGGTAATCATTAAGGAAACACGACCACCATATTTTGCAGTTGACTTTTTTTATCCTTACCTTAGACCATTGAATTCTTCCAGTAGTTTTCTACTGCATTTTCAGGATTCAATGTTTTTATTTCTTTCAAAAGTGGTAAAAACTGTTTTAAAAAGCAGTGTTTCTTTACAGACAGGCATTATCTTAATGTGCAAAAAGACTGATGGAGGCCATCATAAAAAGCAATTTTTCAATGAAATTACTCTTAACAGTGCCTCTTTTATCCAGACCTAACCTAAATTTTCATAACTTAACCCAACTTTCTCTTAACTTCACCTAACCTATTTTACGCTAATCTAACCAAATTTACCTAAACCTGTGCATGAAAACAGATGGACTCCATCTTAGAATGCCATTTTTGAGTGAAATTACCTTTATCAGTGCCTGTTTATTCAAACCTAACCTAAATCTTCATAACAACCCAACATTATTCATCCCACCCTTAACTAACCTATGCTACCCTAATCAATTTTATGCTAACCCAACCAAACCGATCCCAACCTGTGCATAAGGCCATCTTTGAACACCATTTATCAGTGCCCATTTACCCATGCCTAAACTAAGTTTTCATAACTCAACCCACCCTACCTTATTTGCCCTAACTTACCAAACCTATTTTTGGCTAACCCTTTTCTTTCTTTCTTTCTTTTTTAATGCAAGGAAGAAGGAACCAAAGGTCAGGGGCCCACATACTATTCCCTCCACAAAAAAACAAAAACAATATGAAAGAGAGCCAAATTCAAGATCCGTTCATTTCGAGATGCCTGGACACACTGCATTTGAAAGACTGGAGATCATAGGAAGTAGAGAATACAGACAAAGGAAGACAGTTCCAGAGTTCACCAGTTGCATAAATGAAGGACTGGGAGTAACAGTTAATTCTTGCATTAGAGAATTGGACAGAAAAGGGATGAGAGTTTGCTGCCAGACGGGTGCTACGTGCCTGTCGTAGAGGTGGAGGGATGCAAGCAGACAGTTCGAAGGAACAGTGACCGTTGAAGTAGTGACAGAAAAGAGATAAAGATGTAACAGTGCGGCGAAGAGACAAGAGGTTGAAGGGAATCAGTAAGACAAGGCGAGTTAATGAGACGAAAAGTCTTTGACTCCACCCTATTGAGAAGAACTGCATGTGGGGAACCTCCCCAAACGAGAGTTGTACTCCAAACAGAGGGGAATAAAACACGTGTACAAAATCAACAATTGTGCAGAGGTAAAGAAAGTTCGGGTCGGCTTAGCACACCTAATCTCTTGGAAGCAGATTTCGCAAGAGTTGTAATATGTTCTTTCCAAGATAAATCCCGAGTGAATGAAACCCCAAGCATATTCAGGATAATGCAGGACTGAGTTGGACATTATTAATCATTAGTGGGTAATCCTGAGGAAGATTTTGTCGGACTGATAGGTGTAAGAACCGAGTCTTTGATGCATTAAAAACAACAAGATTATTTTTACCCCAATCAGAGATACGAGCCAAGTCAGACATTAGGTATGCCATAGCCTCATCCCTTGTTTGTTGAAGTAACTGCTGATATGGACATTCCAGGAACTGTATGGAAAGGTGAAGGGTGGAATCATCAGCATATGAGTGGATAGGGTTGGATGTACAGCTCAGAAGGTCATTGATGAATAAAAGGAAGAGAGTTGGTGATAGGACAGAGTCCTGAGGAACACCACTGTTGATAGATCTAGGAGAAGAACGACGGCCGTCTACAACAGCGGCTATACAAAGACCAGAAAGGAAGCTAGAGATGAAGGCACAGATAGAAGGATAGAAACCGTAGGAGGGCAGTTTGGAAATTAAAGATTTATGCCAGACTCGATCGAAAGCCTTTGAGATGTCAAGTGCAATGACAAAGCTTTCGCCAAAGTTCCGAAAGGAGGATGAGCAAGAGTCTGAAAGGTAGGTGAGAAGATCGCTAGTAGAGCGTCCCTGACGGAACCCATACTGACAATCAGAAAGAAGGTTGTGACAGGAAAGGTGCTTTAAAATTTTTCTGTTAAGACTTGACTTGAAAACTTTTGAGACACAGGATGTTAAAGCAATTGGACGATCGTTAGAGGGTTGGGAATGGTCACCCTTCTTTGGGACTGGCTGAATGAGAGCAAACTTCCAGCAAGAAAGAAAGGTACAAGTTGATAGACAAAAGCGAAAGAGTTTACCTAAGCAGGGTGTACGAACAGAAGAACAGTTTTTGAGGACAACAGGAGGAACTCCATCTGGCCCATATGCCTTGTTAGTATTGAGGCCAGTGATGGCATAAAATACATCAGTTGAAGAAAGTTTAAAGTCACCCATGACGAAGTCAGAGGGGGGAAGTGATGGCGGAACAACACTGGAATCATCTAAGGTGGAATTGGAGGAGAAAGTCTGAGCAAAGAGATCTGCTTTATCAGTAGAAGAAATAGCTACAGAGCCATCAGAGCAGAAAAGAGGAGGCAAGGATGATGAGGTAAAGTTGTCTGGCAAGTGCCAGAAGGAGCGAGAAGAATTCGAGTTGGAGAGATGAGAGCATTTAGCACGGATGAAATTATTTTTAGCAGAGCGAAGAACAGACTTAGCACGATTCCGGACAGAAATATAAAAAAGATGTGATTCAGGGGTGGGTTGGCTCCGGTACCTTTCATAGGCCCTCTCCTTGTTGCAGACAGCATTAGAACAAGCATGATTAAACCAAGGCTTTCTGGCATTAGTCAAAGGATATGAGAAAGGAACGTATGCTTCCATGACCAAGAGAATAACCTCTATAATGCGCAAGGGACACTCAGAAGGCTCCCGGCCATGGAAGCAATAATCATTCCAAGGAAAATCAAAGAAGTACTGCCTGAGGGCCTCTCAATCCGCAGTTCCACTGTGCCACAGATGGCGTTTCTATGGAGGGTCCACAGGCCATACCGGAGCGATAAGACAGGTTAAAGTAATAAGGTTATGATCGGAGGAGCCCAACAGAGAGAAAAGATTAACGGTGTAAGCAGCAGGATTAGCTGTTAGGAAGAGGTCAAGTATGCTAAACCTCTCTCCATAGTCAGGGATATGGGTAGCTGCTCTAGGTCATTAAGGATAGAAAAGGTGGATCAGTGAAAGGAGAGGAGAGCCAAAGGTGGTGGTGAACACTGAAAGGAGAAATGGATAGAATGTGTTCCATCATAGAAGACAGTCAAAAATTTTTTGATAGTCAGTAGAATCAGGAGATAAGTAAACAGTGCAGATATATTTAGTCAGAGAATGACAGGAGAGCCAAAGCCAGAGAGTAGAGAATTCAGAAGAATCAAGTGGAGAGGATGGGGGAGGATAATTGGGTACAGAGGGTGAGAGCTGTTAACACTGGGGGGGGGGGTGGACCGAGAGGGACATGGGATGAGGTCATTAAATGTGACTTAAGGGTTAAGGGACTGAATAGGGAGGCTGCCAGAGATCGAGCAGCGTGGAGGGCCGCCATTGGGTGACCAGGGCCGACACAAGCAAGCATGTTGGAGCCTTCAAAAATGAGCGAAATGAACGAACGATGAACGAACAAGTTCAGGAACACGAGAGCAAGATAGAGCATTGCATACATTTACACAACAGCCCCCTTTGGCTTTGAAATGAGTATAGAAAAAGTAGGAGGATACAGAAAAGGGTTTGCTGTCAGTTGCCTCAGACAGCTGAGTCTCGGTGAGGAAGAGAAGGTGAGGTTTAGAGGAGAGGTGGTGCTCAACAGAGCAAAAGTTAGAGGAAAGGCCGCGAATGTTGCAGAAATGAAGAAGGAGTGAGTCAGACAGTGGTTCCAGGCAGCTCCTAGAATCGTCATTGGAGAGGGGCGGATGGTGGGGGCATTTATGGTCCCTGCCCCTGGGGACTCTGAGGCTTGGCTATTTGTCGCCATTTTTGCTGAATTTTGAAAAGGAAGTGTAGTGTGTACCGTGCATGTAGTTTGGTGTTGACAGTTAGAGAAACTTGTATTGAAGAGCATGATGGCATACTCTCTGTGTTACTGAGACACTGAAGAAGTTCAACAAAGAGGGATGGTCAGGAACTAGTCCTGAGGGCTGATGAAACAGGAGCTCCAGCTCTCCCTGTCATCAGCTTTCCATCACTCATTCTCTGTAAAAATTTGGTAGTTGTAAGACAATTCTTTCCCTTTCAAAAAACTACAGTATTTTGTAATTCCAATTTTATGCTAATCTAACCAAATTTACCCTAATCTATCACTTCTCTAATCATGTTTTCCTTGTTTATTGATGGATCTTCTTCAATCTCAAGAACATTCTTCTCTACACCCTTATAAAGTAACTGAATCAGTTCAATTGTCAGATTTTTTTTTTTCCCCCAAGGTGATCCAACAACTCTGGATAACCTAATTCTTATAACTCCAAAGCCAGATATCATATTTACAAAATAAGTATTATCTGAAAAGTTTATTATTGTAGAGTATATAAAGTATACTATATATACAATAGTTCAGGGAGTCCCCGTTATACGAAGCCCCAATACAGTAAAACCTCGATATAACAGACTTCAGTAGACCACAATTCGCCTTTATCGGACTCGTGGAGCTACCGGACTAAATTCCAACATATTGGAAAAAGTCTGATAAAGCCAGAAGCAGTCCGGACTGCCTGACCACTTCAGCTATGTTCACCACAATAAGGTAAATAAAAGACATGTTTATCAGTGTACAGTACAGTATTATTAAACCATTTGATTAATGTAGTGAAGGTATAACAGTACAGTAATGCAGTGGTAGTGAAAGCAGATTAAAAACCATTGCTGCAATCCGGATTGTTTTCATTTTTGAAGGCTCCAATATGCTTGCATGTGTCGGCCTTGGTCACCTAATGGCGGCTCTCCACGCTGCTCGATCTCTGGCACTATTCAGTCACTTAACCCTTAAGTCACATTTAATGACCTCGTCCCATGTCTTTCTCGGTCTACCCCTCCCAACCCCTCACCCAATATTAACACTTCTCACCCTCTGCACCCAATTATCATCTCCCATTCTCTCCACATGTCCAAACCACCTCAGCCTACCTCTCCTCATCACAACACCAATACACTCCAGTCCCATCCTACCTCTCAACTCTTCTATCGTAAACCCAGTCCCCCCAGGCCTTGCACACAGGGACGCACTGCACATCCACCTAATCATTGTCATTTCTGCACGTTTAAACCTGCGAATATCCTCTTCCTTTACTGCCCAGGTCTCACTACCAAACAGCATCACACTCCTAACACATGCTGCATACAAAGACCCCTTAGCAAGTAAGGAGAGTCCTCTCAATGTCAGGAGAGGCAACAGCTCCCTGAACTTCTTCCAACCACTTCTCACTCTAGCAACCGAGCTAACTCCAGCCCCACCTCCGGCACATAACATTTCTCCCAGATAACAAAACTCCTCCACACACTCAAGAGACTCACCTGCAAGTTCAACCCTCTCACACCTAACAATCTCCACCTGCTCTCCCCGACACTCCGCACACATGAAATCAGCATTATCGCAGTCTACCTCTAATACCACTACATCTCTTGTGCACCCATCTATCACAAACACTGCACAAGATGGAATTACTTCCCACACCCATGTGGCAAACTGCACATGGCCACTCTCCCTCTCCTCTGATTGTACCGCCACCAACCCTAGATATCATCACTTTTGTTTTATCTGCATTTACCCTTAAGCCCTTGTACTCCATAACATCTCTCCACTTCTTAAATCTTTCCTCTGCCTCCCCTTCATTCTCAGCAATCAACACCAAATCATCAGCATACAACATCTCCCATGGGAGTCCCTCTCTGAAGTCACGTGAGAGGGCTTCAAGCACCATGATAAACAACAAGGGACTCAAAACTGACCCCTGATGCACACCAACATTCACGGGAAACTCATCACTCAAAACTCCATTCACTCTTACCTGGGTGCGAGCACCCACGTACATGGCCATAACCACCCTAACCAGCCACTCTTCCAACCCCAGCTTTCTCATTGCCCACTTCACCACCTCTCTAGGGACTCTGTCAAAGGCCTTTTCCAAATCAACAAAAACAAAATACAATTCCCTTTTCTTGCCAATATATTTTTCCTGAAGCTGTCGAACAATGAATATGGCATCAGTGGTCCCCCTGCCTGGCATAAACCCAAACTGCATCTCATTGATATTCACTCTTTCTCTAATCATACCTTCTAGAACTCTCTCCATTACTTTCATTATCTGATCTAAGAGCTTTATACCTCTGTAATTTCCCCTTTCCAGGGCATCACCCTTCCCTTTGTACACATTTACAATTACACTCTTCAGCCAATCATCTGGGACAACACACTCATATATAATCATATTTATCAGGTCACCCCAATATCTCCTGAGGCCTTCAACATTTCAGCAGTCAACCCAGACACACCTGCTGCCTTCCCCACCCACATCCTGCCTATTGCCTCACTCACAGTAGCAGCGTCAATCAAAGGCCAAGGCCCAAACACCGGATCAGCTGGCTCCAAACCTTCCCTATCCCAATCAAACTCCTCATTCAACAACCGGCTATAATGCTCTCTCCATGCATCTTTAATATCCTCACTGTTCACCACTACCCTTCCTTCATCATTCTTCACACACTGCTCGCCTACAATGTCCCGATTATCTCTCTTCACCTGATTTGCCACCCTAAAAACCATATTTTTCCTTCCTTCATGATTTAGATTATCAAGTAAAAGTCTCTGTGACTCAGACTTCGCCCTGTATACCTCTCTTCTAGCCCTGTGCTTGGCAGCCAAGTACTCCTCCATGTTACCACCCTTCTTCTATTCCTGAAAAAGCCTTCTTTTCTCCTTAACTGCAGCTTCTACACCCTCATCCCACCACCAAGTTACTTTATGTCTTGATGGGCCTCTTGTCCAACCGCATATTGCATCGGCAACTCTCAAGAGGTTGTTCTTAAGGGCTCTATACTGTTCATTAACGTCTCTATCTACGGCTTCCTGTTCAGCCACCACTCTCCTCATCTCACTATAAAAGGCATCCCTTACTGATTGGTTTCCCAGCTTCCATATTCTCCTCCTAGGTACATATGTCCTCCTTCTCGCCATTCGTTCCTTAAGCATCATGTCACAAATCAACAGTTTGTGCTGCTGCACACACTTCTCGCTTCCTATAACTTTAACATCCCTCACTAATCTCCTATCAACCCTCCTGACCAGAAAATAATCTATCTGACTACTATTTCCCCCGGACTCGTACGTAATCAATCTACTCACTCTTTTTCTAAAATGTGTGTTGCACACAATCACGTCCATAGCCTCCCCAAACTCGAGTATTCTTTCCCCTTCCACATTCCGCACACCATATGCACATCCTCCATGGACTCCTTCATAACCTTGAGCTGCTTCACCCACATGACCATTTAAATCCCCTCCCAGAACCACTACCTCATCATCACCCATACCACTTACTGCACGTATTAAATCATCCCAAAATCTATCCTTGTCTGCGTCATCGAATCCTACCTGTGGAGCATATGCTGATATAACTGAAACAATCACCCGTCCGATCAAAATTTTCACTACTATTATCCTATCACTTACTCTCATGACATTCATAACATACTCCACCCATTTCTACGCAACCAACACACCCACACCCCCATATCCGTCAGTTCCCCCCTGCCAAAACAGCTTATAGTAGCAATCCTTCCCAGCAATCTTTCTGGCTGATCCACCCCTGTACTGGACTTCCTGCAAACAAGCCAGATCCACCCACCTCCTACTAAATGCCTCAACAACTTCCCCCGCTCTTCCCCTCAAACTTCCCACATTCCACGAGCCCACCCTAAACCCCCTGGGTGATTTGCTGTCCTCAGGCTTGCTTTGATGCTTGTTATTGTACTTGGTCATAGTCGGTAAGATAAAGGGGGGTAAACATTCCAAAGGCCCAGCCCACTGCACAGTCCTAGGTCCAGGCAATGGATCTGGGACCCTTAGCCCACCAGCTTACTAGTGGCTGTGGTAGTGGCCTCGGGGCACCCTGCCAGGACACCTGCAGGGACACCCTCCAAGCGTGCCTTGGCACTGCAACTGCCCCGCCATTTTACACCCACTGATAGGGCAGCCTCCTGGGGCGCTACTCCCAGGTTCGGGCCCCTCTCTACTGAGCGGAAGCGGCAGCCTGGGAACTGCAATGCTCTGTACCCTCTAGCACAGGTTCGAGCCCCATCTCGCCCCGGACCTGTGATCTATGCCGGCGGAACCCCTGTCAAGCCTCCCCCCAAAAGTCCGCCACTAGGTAGCGGGGGCAAAGTTTTCTGACTGCATGCCCTTGCTGGTGTCAACCCCTGTAACTTAGTGGGATACTTTGTGTAATATGTAAAGTGCCTGTGGTGTAGTGTATATGATAGTTAGAGGAAATGTTTGGGAGAGCATGCTGGTCTACTCTCCATGTTACTGTCACACTGAAAAGTTCAGCAAGGGGGGATGATTAGGTAGCTAGTGAAAGGAGCTCCAGCTCTCCCTATCACCAGCATTCCATTCCCCTCGGGAGTACTACCCTGTTCGGCCCGTGCTACAGCCTCCTCCTACAAGTTAGTTGTTTTTACGGGGTGGGGCACTAACCCACCACCAACCCTTTCAGTCGCCTCTTACGACAAGCAGGGATACTGGGGGAGAATTCTTGAAACCCCCGATCCCCAGGGGATATATCGGAAAAAGTCCGGATTAGCAGGGGAATGTCCAGATGTCGCTTTTATTGGAATTTTGCATTTTTTAGAATGGCTTGGGCCATAATTAGTCCATTATAGTGAGGTCTTACTGTATATGCAAATTCAAAGGTACGAAAGTGAAATATATGGGACAAATTCCTCTATACGAAAGGCATGTGATCTGATGGTACGAAAAGTGTTACGAGGAAATGTTTCAAATTTGGCACGCGACCAACCAGTGCCACTATCGAGCATGGCGAGGCAAGCAACTACTTCCATTTCGTCCCAGTCTGCTCCCGCTTACCGGTTGCGTAGTGTGTTACTTCTGTACTCCGAGAATCTTTCGCAACTTGCATCATGCCACCCAAATATTCTTCACCTTCATCATCATCTTCTGTGAAGCCCTTCAAGAAGAAGCAACACCGAACCCTGATGCTGGAGCACAAGCTCAAAGTTATTAAGAGACATGAGGAAGGCCAGGGCATGAGTGAGATCGGGCATGCCCTGTGCTTACCTATGTCCACTGTTGGTAGAGTTACAAAGAAAAAAAGAACTTTACAAGAAGATGGCAACCTCTTTTTCAAGCCCACCTGCTGCTTGCAAGGCCACACAGACATGAAGCAGCAGGATGGAGAAAATGGAATAGCTGCTGTTTCAGGTGGATGGAGGACTGTCAGCAAATGAGGATTCCTCTATCTCTTATGGTGATTCAAGAACGTGCCATGGAGATCTGAGACAGGTTAGAGAAAGATAATGCTGCAGGCATTCAGCTTTTACTAACATTTCTACTGTAGATTTAAGAGTTTACAAGCAGCCTAGTACAGTACCAACTAGTTAGCTGACATTTCTGGGAGGCTCCTGGAACACATCTCCTCATTTTTAAGTTTCTTAAGGGGAAAATGCTTCAATATACGAAAAATCGATATATGAAAGATTTTAAAGGTACAGTACCTAACCTTTTTGTTTATCAGAGACTCACTACTACTGTAATAAAAAAAAAGGGGGGGGGGGGAAGAATCATCTTGTTCTGCTGTAGATGGACATCGTCTTGACAAAGAATAGTCAAGGTGACACCCACAGGAGCATTTCAGACAAACCAATTGTTTCTCAATGGTCAAGCTGGGCTACCAATTGCCCCCTATTCCTTTAAGATCTTGTTTTGTTGTTGATGGGCACTGTCTCTTTTTGTTTTTCGTTTTTTTAATTTTGAAGGCTCCAACACGCATGCTTGTTGGACTGGGTCACCTAATGGTGGCTCTCCATGATGCTCGATCTCTGGCAGCTTCCCTATTCAGTCCCTTATCCCTCAGATTAAGGGGAGTGGATGCCAGCAGGGACCGATTTTCGACTGACAAAGACATTTTGCTAAAGTTACCCCATAAAATAGCTCCAAGTATCACTCATTCTCTGTAAAAATTTGGTAGTCGTACGACAATTCTTTCCCCTTCAAAAAAAAAAAAAAACTATTTTGTAATTCCAATTTTGAAGTCACTTTCCTGCAAAAATCTCCATTTTCTATGCAATGTATATTATGACCACTTTTTTCTGTTTTTTTCCTGGAAAAATTGTCATACGTCTGGCAATGGGAGTGTGCGTGTGTGGAGGGTGGCAGCAAGCCAGGAAATGCCAGAGATGATATGACACTGGGAGAGGTGGGATGTGCCAGCTTTGGTCTCAACCTGTTCTCAGTCTGCACTGGGGAGACCATTTAATAAATTAATGCAATGTCTGAAAGCATCAGAGAATTTGACACCATTTAGAGAGGAGAAAAACGTGTCGAAAGCAGCAATTCTTTCTCCACCATCACCACCTCCCTCCTCACATCCCCCCACCTCACCTCACCTGATGACCCCCAACCTTCCACATCTTCTCCAACACCCTCTACCCTTCATAACCATCCCTAATCCTAACTCATAAAACAAAAAAAAAGTACCTAAATTGTTTCTAATCATACACACTGCAAGTCAACAGAAAATGAGTGATATCTTGGAACTAAACTTATTTTCCTTTGGAGTGATGTAACTCCATTAGTTTTGAACATAAGACAAATAGCAAAATACAGTACCTACAAAAGGAGGAATGAAATAGGAATGAAAGGGGAACATTTTGTGCATATATTTTTATCAGAGACTGACAAACATGACTGTGATGATTTTTTGAACATGACAAAAGGGGGTAAAATATGGGATAAATACATAGGCATTTAGGGATTTTTTCTGTTCCACAATGGTGAAGAATATTATAAAACATTTAGTGCAATTTACTAATGAGGGTTTTATTAGTAAAACTACCAAATATCATAGAGATCAGCTGAACATACTTCCCTTGGTTTCCCATTTCTCGTGTCTTTTTTAATATGTATTTTGCACACATGATTTTTTTTTTCTGTAAGAACTAATCAACAAAATTTACTCAAACTTTGGGATGTTACTGCTCATATTAAGTAACAAAACATATAAAAAAAATCAGAGAAATATAAGAAAAACAAATGTATCTTCATAAGTAACAACTGTCTGCTCCTCTTACCTCAATGACCTTGTCCCAGGTCTTTTTCAATCTACCTCTTGCTACCCAGATCTCTTTGCTCAGACTTTCTCCTCCAATTCCACCTTAGACGATTCCGGTGCTATTCCTCCATCACTTCCTCCCTCTGACTTCCTCTTGACTGACATTAAAATTTCTTCAGCTGATGTATTTTCTGCCATCACTGGCCTCAATACTAACAAGGCATATGGTCCTGATGGAGTTCCTCCTGTTGTCCTCAAAAACTGTGTTTCTGTGCTTACACCCTGCCTAGGTAAACTCTTTCGCCTTTGTCTATCAACTTGTACCTTTCCTTCTTGCTGGAAGTTTGCTCTCATTCAGCCAGTCCCAAAGAAGGGTGACCATTCCCAACCCTCTAACTATCGTCCAATTGCTTTAACATCCTGTTTCTCAAAAATTTTCGAGTCAAGTCTTAACAGAAAAATTTTAAAGCATCTTTCCTGTCACAACCTTCTTTCTGATTGTCAGTATGGGTTCCGTCAGGGACGCTCCACTGGCGATCTTCTCACCTACCTTTCAGACTCCTCGTCATCCTCCTTTCGGAACTTTGGCGAAAGCTTTGCCATTGCACTTGACATCTCAAAGGCTTTTGATCGAGTCTGGCATAAATCTTTAATTCCAAACTGCCCTCCTACGGTTTCTATCCTTCTATCTGTGCCTTCATCTCTAGCTTCCTTTCTGGTTGTTCTATAGCCACTGTTGTAGACGGCCATCGTTCTTCTCCTAGATCTATCAACAGTGGTGTTCCTCAGGCCTCTGTCCTATCACCAACTCTCTTCCTTTTATTCATCAATGACCTTCTAAGCTGTACATCTAACCCTATCCACTCGTACGCTGATGATTCCACCCTTCACCTTTCCATTCGGTTCCTGCAACGTCCATCTCAGCAGTTGCTTCAACAAAAAAGGGATGAGGCTATGGCACACCTAATGTCTGACTTGGCTCGTATCTCTGATTGGGGTAAAAATAATCTTGTTATTTTTAATGCATCAAAAATTCAGTTCTTACACTTATCAACCAGACAAAATCTTCCTCAAGATTACCCTCTATCTATCTATTGCCAGACGCCTCAATCCTGAACGGGGTGGCCACAAACAAATCGCCTCCATGTCACTCTGTCCCCTGCCATTTCACTACCACGCTCCCAACTCACACCCCCCTCTCTCATATACCTCTCCACTCCATCCCTCCATCTCATCCTCGGCCTCCCCCTCCCTCTTGCCCCCTCCACCTCACTCACATACACTCTCCTCGTCAATCTTTCACTCTCCATCCTCTCCACATGCCCAAACCACCTTAACGTGTTTCTCCTAACGCTTCCCATCACGTCCTCAACCACACCACAACGCTCCTTCACTTCCTCATTTGTTAGTCTGTCTCTCCATGTGACTCCACATGCTCCTCTCAAATAACTCATTTCCACTGCACTCACTCTTGACTTCTGTCCTTCCAACAGGGTCCAAGCTTCACTTCCATGTCAGAGTTGGTATCACAATACTGTCATGTAACAACTTTTTCACTTCCATGCTCACCTCCCTGTTTCTTATCACTGCTTTCAACGAACCAGCAACCTTCCTTCCCTGCTGTACCCTTTCGAGCACTTCACCCTCCAGACTACCATCCTTACTCATCACACTGCCCAAGTACTTAAATTCACTCACATTCTCCATTTCCTTCCCATCCAATCTCACTGTACACTCACTGGCTTCACTTCTCTCGAAGATTACCCACTAATGTTTATTAATGAACAGTTATGTCCTGCATCATCCTTGAACATGCTTGGGGTTTCATTCTCTCAGGATTTGTCTTGGAAAGAACATATTACATCTCTTGTGAAATCTGCTTCCAAGAGATTAGGTGTGCTAAGCTGATTCCGAACTTTCTTTACCCCTGCACAGTTGTTGACCTTGTACATGGGTTTTATTTGCCTGTGTATGGAGTACAACTCTCATGTGTGGGGAGGCTCCCCACATGCAGCTCTTCTCAATAGGGTGGAGTCAAAGGCTTTTCGTCTCATTAACTCTCCTCCTCTTACTGATTCCCTTCAACCTTTGTCTCTTCGCCGCACTGTTGCATCTTTATCTCTTCTATCGCTACTTCAACGGTCACTGTTCCTCTGAACTGTCTGCTTGCATCCCTCCACCTCTACGACGGGCACGTAGTACCCGTCTAGCAACAAACTCTCATCCCTTTTCTGTCCAACTCTCTAATGCAAGAGTTAACCGTTACTCCCAGTCCTTCATTTATGCAACTGGTCAACTCTGGAACTGTCTTCCTCTGTCTGTATTTCCTACTTCCTATGATCTCCAGTCTTTCAAACGCAGTGTGTCCAGGCATCTCGAAATGAACGGATCTTGAATTTGGCCCTCTTTTGTATTACTTTTGGTTTTTCTTGGAAGGAACAGTATGCAGGCCTGTGGCCTTTGGTTCCTTCTTCTTTGCATTAAAAAAAAAAAAAAACTACCCCTAACAAAAACATTTCTCACTTTCTGCACCCAATTACCATCCCCCATCCTCTCCACATGCCCTAACCATCTCATTCTATCCCCCATCACCATAACATCAATACACTCCAATCTCATCCTACCTTTAAACTCTTCCATTGTAAACCTAGCACCCCCAGGCCTTGCATTCTGGGACACACTGCACATCCACCTAATCATTGCCATTTCTGTACGTTTAAGCCTGCGAATATCCTTTTCCTTCAATGCCCAGGTCTTCCTACCATACAGCATTACACTCCTAGCACATGCAAAGAATAGCCATGATGACACCCACAGAAGCGCTACAGACATACCAACTGTTCCTCAATGGTCAAGCAAGGCTATCAACCACCCCCTTTCTCTTTATGCTCTCTTAGCATACCATGCAACAACTGAGTGCTTGCTTGAGCTTTCCTTAGTGTATAAAGTCGAGACCTATGTAGGGCCTCTCCAATTGTGTTTAAGCATATGGCTGACTGTTCTTTCAGTATACGCAATAACTGGTCTACCAGAAAAGGGGGGCATATGTCCCCCTCCCTAAATCTGTCCCTGCACCTATCATCTACTCTTTTGCCCAATCAGGAACATAGCAGCCAGGGGCGAGGCTACTCACTCCAGTCATTCAGGCAATGGTTACCAAACTCTTCTCGCTCCATCTGGCACCTTGCCAAAAACCTTTCTAACAACTTTACCTCATCATCCTTCCCTCCTCTTTTCTACTCTGATGGCTCTGTAGCTATTTCTTCTACTGATAAAGCAGATCTCTTTGCTCAGACTTTCTCCTCCAATTCCACCATAGACGATTCCGATGCTATTCCTCCATCACTTCCCCCCTCTGACTTCCTCTTGACTGACATTAAAATTTCTTCAGCTGATGTGTTTTCTGCCATCACTGGCCTCAATACTAAAAAGGCATATGGTCCTGATGGAGTCCCTCCTGTTGTCCTCAGAAACTGTGCTTCTGTGCTTACACCCTGCATAGGTAAACTCTTTCGCCTTTGTCTCTCAACTTGTACCTTTCCTTCTTGCTGGAAGTTTGCTCTCATTCAGCCAGTCCCAAAGAAGGGTGACCATTCCCAACCCTCTAACTATCGTCCAATTGCTTTAACATCCTGTGTATCAAAAGTTTTCGAGTCAATTCTTAACAGAAAAATTTTAAAGCACCTTTCCTGTCACAACCTTCTTTCTGATCGTCAGTATGGGTTCCGTCAGGGATGCTCCACTGGCGATCTTCTCACCTACTTTCAGACTCTTGCTCATCCTCCTTTCGGAACTTTGGCGAAAGCTTTGTCATTGCACTTGACATCTCAAAGGCTTTCGATCGAGTCTGGCATAAATCTTTAATTTCCAAACTGCCCTCCTACGGTTTCTATCCTTCTATCTGTGCCTTCATCTCTAGCTTCCTTTCTGGTCGTTCTATAGCCGCTGTTGTAGACTGCCATCGTTCGTCTCCTAGACCAATCAACAGTGGTGTTCCTCAGGGTTCTGTCCTATCACCTACTCTCCTCCTTTTATTCATCAATGACCTTCTAAGCTGTACATCTAACCCTATCCACTCATATGCTGATGATTCCACCCTTCACCTTTCCATTCGGTTCCTGCAACGTCCATCTCAGCAGTTACTTCAACAAAAAAGGGATGAGGCTATGGCACACCTAATGTCTGACTTGGCTCATTAATAATGAACAGTTATGTCCTGCATCATCCTTGAACATGCTTGGGGTTTCATTCTCTTGGGATTTGTCTTGGAAAGAACATATTACATCTCTTGTGAAATCTGCTTCCAAGAGATTAGGTGTGCTAAGCTGATTCCGAACTTTCTTTACCCCTGCACAGTTGTTGACCTTGTACACGGGTTTTATTCGCCCGTGTATGGAGTACAACTCTCATGTGTGGGGAGGCTCCCCACATGCAGCTCTTCTCAATAGGGTGGAGTCAAAGGCTTTTCGTCTCATTAACTCTCCTCCTCTTACTGATTCCCTTCAACCTTTGTCTCTTCACCGCACTGTTGCATCTTTATCTCTCTTCTATCGCTACTTGAATGGTCACTGTTCCTCTGAACTGTCTGCTTGCATCCCTCCACCTCTACGACGGGCACGTAGTACCCATCTAGCAACAAACTCTCATCCCTTTTCTGTCCAACTCTCTAATGCAAGAGTTAACTGTTACTCCCAGTCCTTCATTTATGCAACTGGTCAACTCTGGAACTGTCTTCCTCTGTCTGTATTTCCTACTTCCTATGATCTCCAGTCTTTCAAACGGATCTTGAATTTGGCTCTCTTTTGTACTGTTTTTGCTTTTTCTTGGAAGGAACAGTATGCAGGCCTGTGGCCTTTGGCTCCTTCTTCCTTGCATAAAAAAAAAAAAAAAAAACTCACCCACCTCTGTCTGGTGCTGTGTAAGCAATGAACACCAATCACTAGTCAAATTTAAAGCTTTACAAGCTCCATTCAAGTAGAGTGTATTAACCCACAAGATCACCTGGAGAAGGTGGAGGGATATGGCGGATAAGTGTGTGAAGAAGAGAGGTTTGGAAGTCGGTGAGACTCGGGGACTGACAAGAGATTGAGCTGGCAGGATGAATATTGTGAGGAGAAGTGCATGACCAGGGATTTGGCACCCCTTTTTAATGTGACAGTGTCCAGATTGACTCTGTCGGATATGTGTATATAAAGCTACAGAACGTGGTGAATGTTACTGAAGTATCAGATATAGCCAGGATTCCGGGGGCTTGAATAGCGAGTGAATGGATTCATGGCCCATTGGACTGGGCAAATCTGGGCTGTCTGGACAATGCTACTCCTCACCCTGCCCTACGGTGGGAAAGGAGGTCCGGATGATGATTATGATGATGATGATGAAGTTTTTTTTTTTTTTTAACTCTCATGCTGACTCCTACACCTAGTTTCATAAATAGCAACATATTTTACAATAATTTTGATACGATTCTCTAACAAAAAGTAGGTTTCCGTCAATATTTTCTGGTTTTCTCTCTTACCGCCAGGACGGACTTTCATAATCTTTGATGGATGGTTTTGCGGTAACCATTAAGCCTCAAGAATTCAGACTGGCATTTTCAGGCATGTAAATTCAAGCTCCTCACATCTGGAAGAAAATTTTTTTACATTGGTAAAAGTTGGAAAACTGACCCTAAATTGCGACTGAGGTGGAACACAGCCCCAGAATAATGTGGTCTTTAGGAGTTAATTAACCCCTTAAATACAAGAGGCCTTTCCCAATTTGAATACTGTTATAAAGTTTGGCAACAGCAAGATAAATAAGACATTATCCAGGAAGCAGACTGTAGCACAAGTTGAACAGGGCAGTACTCCAAAGGTGGATGGCAAGCTGGTGACAGGGAGAGCTGGAGCTCCCATTTCACCAGCCCTCAGGACTTGATCATGACCATCTCCCTTTGCTGAACGTTTTCAGTGCTTTCATCTACCAACAACTGCCTACACCACAATACATGCACATAAGATATCACACCTTCTATTTCCATTCCCTTTTGCAGTGGCCGCTGCATTAATATCAGCAAATGAGGTGGTATCTTGGACTGCCACCACCGGCAGGGTAGGGCTGGCAGTACAGGGTCCTCTTGGTCGCCATCAAGCAACTGTGCCAGCAGCGACTGTTGCAAATTCCGTTCATGCTAGTCAGCAGAGAAGGGCAGGTGCGGCCTTATTCATCACCAATATCCGTGATCTCAGTACCAATTTGAATTCAGTTCATTTTTTCCTGCGATCCGTATCCCCTGTAGCCATGTTCCTCACGGAACCCCAAATCTCTCCCTCTACCGAAATATCCCCATTTTGTTTTCCAAACTACAATCGCCTCACAAACTTCCGTAACAAGGGAGGCACCAATTGTTACATCAAATCTGAATTTGCAGTTGACACTGTTTTAAACTTCGACTAAATTTGAGTACTCACTGGATAAACTAAATTATTTAAATATTACCAAATATATCTGTGTAGTATATCACTCCCTCAATGCTTCTTCAGAACTCAGTGTATTTCATTCCATATCCACACACTTGAGTAACCTTAACCTTGCCCTTAGCACTGAAATTACCATTTTGGGTGATTTACATGTACATAATGTAGAATGGTTATCGCATTCTGCTAGGACTGATGATACTGGTCTGGAGTGCAAGCTGTCTGCAGATTCATTTAATCTCACGCAGCTGGTAAAGCCACCAACCAGAGTACCATATAATCCTGACCATCTCTTGGATCTATTGCAGACAAATAATCCAAACCAATACAGGATAGAAGTATTGCCACCACTTGGTCCTCCGACCACAATCTCATCAGAGCCTCATTAATCGGCTCCCCCAAACCTCCCGTTTTGAACCTGTCAGGGTGACCCAGTGGCACTCTGATAGGGCAAACTGAGATGGATTTAGAAATTATCTTGCTGACATTCCATGGCATTCTTTCTTCTCTAGTGATGTCAGTTCTACCCAGTCCCACATTAATGACTTAATACTAGCTGGTATAGATTTATTCAAACAAGTCAACAGTTCACTAAAAGATTGAACTCTCCAAAATGGTTTGATACCAACTGTGCCAGAGCAACAGCCCAAAAGTTATCAGCATATAAGTCTTACTTAAAGTAAAAAACATCTGAATCACTTTGTCAATTTAAAACTGCTAGAAACCATGAAAAGCTGTAATAAATGTCGCTAAATCAAACTTTCTTCAAAATCAAGCATCAAAACACTTAAAAATCCTAATGACAATAGAATATTCTGGTCATCTCTTAATTCTTGCAATAATAACTTAAACAAGTCATCACCCATTCCCCCAATAAAATCTTAAGATGGTAACATTACAAATGACCTGCGTGATAAAGCGAATATCATTGCCAGTACATTTGCCAGAAATTTTCCCATAGAGGAAGTCAGCCAGAATTTCCCAGCACTAGAGCCTGACTCTCCCGAAAATGTTCCAATTAAAACACAGACTAGATAGGTAAAATCCAACCTAGACAATTTACCAACCAACACAGCTCCAGACCCAGATGTAATTCCTCCAATTGTTTTGAAAAAGTGCTCCCCAGAACTTGCCTCTGCTCAAGCTAAATTATACAGACACTGCATACATACTTCTTCATTCTCTAATTCTTGGAAAGAAGCCAATATCTACCCAATTCCCAAGAAAAGAAGTTCCTCTGACCTCTCTGATAACAAACCAATAGTTTTTTTTTTTTTTTAATGGAAGAAGGAACCAATATCCACCCAATTCCCAAGAAACGAAGTTCCTCTGACCCCTCTGATTACAAACCAATAGCTATCACATCTCCTCTTGGTAAATCATTGAAAACAGTAATAAATAAGCACCCAGTTAAACACCTTGAATCCAACAACTTTATTAGTTACAGACAATACGGTTTTCGCCACGAAAGATCCATCATTGATATAAGTAATCCCTCCACTATCCGACGTAATAGAGCCAAAGGCATGTCCGGACAGTGGTCTTGTCCGGATAGTGGCCCTGAAGCTCCAGCACCGGTCATTCCTGAACCTAACCTAACCTAACCTAAATCAGAAAACCACCTTCCTACCTCCCTACCGGACATGCATAGCACTTATTTAGGTCCCTTTTCACATAAATAATGCACACAAAGCATGAATTAATTGAATTTTAACCAAAAAAATGATGATTTAGAGGTGAGTAAGGCACAGGTGCTCACAACTTGCCACCATAGTGTAAGTAAGTATCGGACATGGAAATCACTATGAAAATCACCCTTTCTCACTTTTTATGCACTAAAATCATGAACACAAAGCATGAATTCATTTTATTTTAACCCAAAAATGATGAATCTGAGTTAAGTAAGGCATAGGTGTTCACTGAGTTGACAGCTTAGTGTAAGTTAGTACCAGACGTGGTAGCCACTAAGAAAATCATCTTTTCTCACATTTTATGCACTAAATTATTGGATACAAAGCATCAAATACAGTAAATGATGTAAATTGTTACCAGAAAAATGGTTAGGTTAGGTTAAGTTAGGTTAGGACCAGACATGAAATTCACTGGCATTCACCTTTTTTACAGGTAGTGCACTAAAATAATGAACACAAAGCATGAATTCATTTAAATTTAACCAAAAAATGATGAATTTGAGGTAAGTTAGGCACAGCTGTTCACTGAGTTGGCAGCTTTGTTTAGGTACCAGACATGAAAATCAATGGCATTCACCTTTTTCACAGCTGGTGCACTTCAATACTAGTGGTAACCATGCATGAAAAAATAAAATTAAAAGCAGGAAATTATTATTTACATTTATGGGAATTTTTTACCACTTTACAGCATGCTGAAAACAGGTTAGACATGAAAATCATTATGGAAATCATCTTTCACACAAATCAATGGCATTCACCTTTTTCACAGCTGGTGCACTTCAAAACCATGCATGAAAAAATTAAATTGCAAGCAGGAAATTATGATTTACATTTATGGTAATTTTTTACCACTTTACAGCATGCTGAAAACAGGTTAGACGTGAAAATCATTATGGAAATCATCTTTCACACAGTCTATGCATGAGATTAATGATATGGGAAGAACAAAACGAGGAATTCTGATGAAGTTAGGGTACTTACGAGAATGATGCCGCCGGTCATCTCAGACTCTGACAGTAAGAACATGCACCTGACACACCTTGGCACTTCCACTGCACTTTACACTCACCAACACTTCCCAGAATGTTTCCTTTCCCATAATACAGTAACAATCTTGCATCACATGACTTCACTGCACTGTACATAACTGTAAATTCCCGTGTGGTCTAGTGACGAGTCCTGGAGAATTTAGTCGCTGTCAGAGTCCGAGATGAGCTGACGGAGGCGGCGTAGGGGCTCCTTGGTGGGATGTGGTGATATGCTATCCACTGCAGAGGACTCAGAAGATAGCCGCAAACTCACATCCAGTGGTGACTCCACCGTGCCCTCAGAGAATGATACCACACGACAGGAAGGACATCCATTAACCCACGAAGGCACCGAGGCTGCTTTGCACGGCCAACAATAATGGGCTTGAGCCAGTGCATGCCGTTAGCATTTGCACAGCACAAAGCAGACAACCGTTGCTTGGAGAGCTTGGGGCCAGGTATACGCTTCTCCGTCTCCTCAGCGAGAGTGTTAGTGGGAATTGAACGATAAAATAGGCCAGTTTTGTCAGCGTTGTAGACATGACCGAGAGTGAGGCCCTCCCTGTCAATCAAGCCCTTCACCTTCTACCGAAACTCTTCTATTCCTTCATCATTAGCGTCCACAGCTTCGCCATGGTCCTTACGGTTGGTAAGTCCATGCCATAACTTGAACGCGAACCTTCAGATGCCTTGAAGTTTGGGATGTCCTGTAGCCTTGCGAACTTCTTGGCAGCAGCGTTCAGCTTCGTTCCACCTACCAACACACCAGCAGCACGTTGTTGTCGATACCAGATGAGCATGGAACAGTCAATGTCTGCATACTTAGGAGTAAACATCGTCTTCCCCTCCACGTTCCGCCTGGTTTTCGAAGCAAAATCAGCCGTGTACTGCTGTAGTTTGTATCGGGACCTCTTGATATCAAACAAAGTGGAGCAAGGGAGGTTGAATTCACGGAGGATCCGTGATGTCGGCCACCCGGCGTCCACCTTCTCCAATATCTCCTGTTTCTTCTCCAGAGTCAACACCACTTTCTTCCTCTTCTCAAGTGGCGGGGCCATCATCACACACACGATAAAGAAGGTGCACAGCAGCAGCAAGCCCTGCAGGAGGTAGGGAATCACCACAAAACCAAGCACTTCAGGAGCCATGTTGAGGGCGAGTTGATGAGCCAGCAGCTGAGCGGGGAAATGAGAATGTGAGAGAGGCGGGAGGCGCGAAAACACAGCTAGTTGGCGCGCATGGGAAATTCAAACTGACGCAGTCCCGAAAAATCGGATTTTTTCAGATTTTTTTTTAAAGAATTTTTGGGCATTTTGGGGGTCGGACAGCCTACGATGTCCGAATAGTGATGTATCCGGATAGTGGACGTCCGGATAGTAGAGAGATTACTGCCTCAATCTCCTGACTCATGCCATTCATCAATCAATTGATCAACGTGGAGAAACTCATGCAGTAATCCTTGACATTTCTCAAGCTTTCGACAGAGTGTGGCATTGTTCTCTGCTATCCAAACTCCCTTGATGTGGACTAACATCTTTTGTTCCTCTGCTTTCCTCATACCTCGGCGACAGAAAAATAAGAGTAAAAGTCTGTCTATCTATCTATTGCCAAACGCCTTAATCTCGTACAGGGTGGCCACAAACAAATCACCTCCAGGTCGCTCTCTCCCCCGCAATTTCACTGCCCTGCTCCCAGCTCACACCCCCCTCTCTCATATACCTCTCCACTCCATCCCACCATCACATCCTCGGCCTCTCCCTCCCTCCACCTCACTCACATAAACTCTCCTCATGTCTCTCACTCTCCATCCTCTCCACACGGCCAAACCACCTTAATGTGTTTCTCCTAACGCTTCCTATCACATCCACATCTACACCACAATGCTCCTTCACTTCCTCATTTGTCAGTCTGTCTC
This sequence comes from Birgus latro, assembly GCA_018397915.1. Taxonomy (NCBI): domain Eukaryota; kingdom Metazoa; phylum Arthropoda; class Malacostraca; order Decapoda; family Coenobitidae; genus Birgus; species Birgus latro. The sequence goes on from JAGKTI010000889.1 coordinate 30,720, forward strand.
TCCATGTGACTCCACATGCTCCTCTCAAGTAACTCATTTCCACTGCTCTCACTCTTGACTTCTGTCCCTCCAACAGGGTCCAAGAATCACTTCCATACATTAGAGTTAGTATCACAATACTGTTATGTAGCAGCTTTTTCACTTCCATGCTCACTTCCCTGTTTCTTTTAACTGCTTTCAAGGAACCAGCACCCTTTCTTCCCTGCTGCACCTTTTCAAGCACTTCACCCTCTAACTTCCATCCATAATCATCACACTACCCAAGTACTTAAATGCACTCACATTCTCCATATCCTCCCCATCCAATCTCACTGAACATTCACTGACTTCACTTCTCTCGATGACCATCACTTTACTCTTCCCTACATTTATCTTTAGATACCATTTCTTACACACTCTCCCAAACTCATCTAACAAGCCTTGTAGCTCCCCTTCATCTTCACTCAACAACACAGTATCATCTGCAAACAACAGTAGAGAGAGTCTCCAAACACTGCCTTCTCTCACTAGGGGCCGCTGCAACATCCACTGTCCGACCTTGTATCTCTTTTATAACCCCATCTATATACAGACTGAACAACCATGGAGACATGACACATCCTTGTTTCAATCCAACCTTCAAACAGAAAAATTCACTCAGTTCACCATCCACACACACTGCAGCCTTAGCACCCTCATACATATTCTTTACGGCCTTCAACAACTTCCCACCTACTCCATATATTCTTGATACTTTCCACAATCCTTGTCTATCCACACTGTCATATGCTTTCTCCAAATCCATGAAGGCTGCATAAAACTTCACTCCCTTCGCTAGAAACTTTTCCACTAAAGATCTAAGAATAAATATCTGGTCTACACAACCTCTTCCCTTCCTTCAACCTCTCTGTTCTTCTCCATCTAATTCCTCTGTTATTTCCCTAACTCTGTCAATAAGTATCCTACCATATACTTTTCCTATTACACTAAGAAGGCAAATGCCCCTACAATTACCACACACCTCTTTTTTTACTTTTCCTTTGTACAGGGGAATAATTATACCTGACTTTCAATCCTCCGGGACTCTACCTTCCTCCCAGGCCAATCTGCACACCTTCCACGTCCATTCTATTACTATCTCTCCCCCATGCTTCAGGATTTCACCACACACTCCATCAATTCCTGGGGATTTCCCCACTTCCATCCTACTGATTTCTTCTTCTCTTCCCACAACCCTCCTTCTCCCAGCCATTTCCCAGCCACTTATACTTGCATTACTTTCATTCCCTATGTTCAACAATTCATTAAAGTGTTCTCTCCAACTGTTCACTTTTTCTTCCTTCTCCACTAGTAATCTACCATTATTATCTTTCACACCCCAACTAACTTTTTTGGCACCCTGTCTAACTCTCTTTACCTCTTTCCAGAATATTTTCTTTCATTCCCTCCATTTTACATTCAAATTCCATCCAAATTCCTCATCCATTCTCTTCTTTCTCCTGCTAATCTTTTCACCTCTCCTCCTCCTCTCTACATATAACTCTCTCTTCCATCTCTCAACGTCTTCAACGCCCGTTCCTCATCCACTCATTACATGCTTTCTTCTTTAATGCCACAGCCTCACTCACCTCTTCAGTCCACCATGCTGTTCCATGAACCCTCATTCTTCTTCTCTTCACCCCACACACCACCTCATATACTGCACAGATTTCTTCTGTGAATATCTTGCACACATGTTCCACATACCCCATCTGCTCCAATCTATATTTACCCAATCGCTCCTCGACTTCCCTTTTATATACTGCCTTTATTCCATCCTCTTGTAACTTTTCTACCCTCCTTGTAAGAACTACTTCTTCCTGTCCTTCCCGTCCTCTCTTCCTCCATTTATTTGGACTCCACTCCCCCAACCTCTATATACTCTTGCATCCATTACACACCTTCTCATCCTTTCATCCACACACACATAATCAGTCATTACCTTCCGATCATTCAGCTCACCATCCACCCTTCTCATCACTAGCCACGTATACCTATGGATCATTTTGTGCCTGAAGAGAATATTAGCTATCACCAACCCCCTCCCAGCACAAATGTCCACTAAAGCACTGCCATTCTCATCCATCTCTGCAGGCACACCCCACTCACCAACCACTCCATCCATCTTCACATTCTCTACTTTTCCGTTCATATCTCCAGTCAAAAACACTCTCTCATTCCTTTCAAACTTTTCCAATCACACTTCCACATTTGTCCAGAACTCTTCTCTCACTCTACTCACACAATCTTGTGTTGGCACATACATGCACACAATCGCCCACAATTGTAGTCCAACTTTCACTCTTACAAACAATCCTTGAGCCAATGTCGTAAAGGAAGGTGCATTATGCTGTTTTGTGTGTGTGTGTGTGTGTGTGTGTGTGTGTGTGTGTGTGTGTGTGTGTGTGTGTGTGTGTGTGTGTGTGTGTGTGTGTGTGTGTGTGTGTGTCCGACTCTGGGCATAGGCTTCACAGCCTGCTATCAAGGCCCAGCAGTCCTCCACTTCGGCGTTAACACCCACCGTCCATATTGAATACATGCTAGGGCTGTCTCATACAGGACTGGTGTATTGGTATTAGCGGGGGTATTTTTATAACATGTCGGCGGGTCTTCTGGTAGATCAGTAAAGCCTGATTTAATGAAATTCGAACCCTTAAACGGTTCCCTGCCCCAGCGAGGATTCGAATCTGGGTCCATCGGGACTGCAAGCCACCTCTCTACCGATCGAGCGGTGAGTGAACAATGCTTTTATTGCCTATATTATTGTGCGAAAACTATTATAGATGTGTACTACACATAAATTCGTGCCAAATAAATAAACAAATAAGCAATTTAAAGTGGCTTGAATTAATTAACCCTTCCAAAGTTCATTTTCTCTAACCAGGTACCCTGAAAAAGAAGGAAAACGTAAGGCTGAATGACACCTGTATCAACATTTTTAAGCTCAGGAGGGTGGTTTCTCTATGAATTTTCGATGTTTCTCACCAAAAGCGGAGGTTTAAGGGGGGGGGGGTTCTGGGGGGGTGTTTCGTAAAAAATCAGTTGGGATTGGGCAGGTTAATACCTTCCACATACCTTGCCTATCTATTCTGTCATAAGCTTTCTCCAAGTCCATGAGGGCAGCATACACTTTCTTTCCCTTCTCTAGATACTTCTCCACTAAACATCTTAGAAAAATATCTGATCTACACACCCTTTTCCCTTCCTAAATCCCCCTTGTTCTTCTCTAACTAACTCTCTGTTATATGCCTAACCCTGTCAATAAGTATTCTGCCATATATTTTTCCAGTCACACAAAGAAGGCAAACACCCCTATGGTTAACATACTTCTCTCTCCCCTTTTCCTTTGCATGAAGTAACAATTATACCTGATTTCCAGTCCTCTGGAACCCTTCCCTCCTTGCAAGCCAATCTACACACCTTCCATATCCACTCCACCATAATCTCACCTCCAGCATTTCACCACACACTCCATGAATTCCTGGGTCCTTTCCCATCTTGATCTTCTTCATTGCTTCCACTACTCATACTTCTGCCCTACTGATCTCTTCCTCCCTCCTCTCACCTCATCTTCTCCCAGCCATTCCCCAACCACTTATACTCGCACTACTCTCACTCTCTACATTCACCAAATTCTCAAAGTGTTCCTTCCATCTCTTCAATTTCTCTCTCTTCTCCACCAGCAATCTATTATTCCCATCTTTCACTCCCCTACTATATCTCCTTTCACACTGTCTTACTTTCTTTACCTCCTTCCAAAACAATTTCTTACTCTCCCTCCATTTTACACTCAGATTCCTCCCAAACTCCTCATCCACTTTCTTCTTACTCTCCTTCACCAATCTCTTCACCTCTCTTCTCCAGCTCACATATACCTCTCTCTTCTCTCTCTCATCTTCTCCCCTACCTCTGCTCACTTGCCATTCACTATATGCTTTCTTTTGTTCCACACCTCATTTCACCTCATATTCCACCATGCTGTCCCTTGCACACCCCTGCATCACCTCCTCACTCCACAAACCACCTCACATGCTGTGCCTACCTCTTCCGTGAAAATCTTACATGCATCTTCCACCCCTTCCATCTGCTCTAACTCATACCTTCACAATCGTTCTTCCACTATGCTCTTATACTCTGCCATTTTCTTACTATCTTGTAACTTCTCCACTCTTCTCACAGGAGCTATTTCCTCCTGTCTTCCCCTTGGTCTCTTCACCCATTTTCTTTGCAGCCTATTCCCCCACCCTCTCCACACTCTTGCATCCAACACTTGTCTTCTCGTTCGCTCATCCACACACTCGTAATCTATCACTGCCTTTCGTTCTACAAGTTCACCATCCACTTCCTCATGACTCTCTATGTATACCTGTGGATCATCTTGTGCCAAAAGTAGGTGTTGGCTATTGCCAATCCCTTACCAGCAAAGATGTCCACCAAGGCACTAACATTCCCATCCACCTCAGCTGGCACACCCCACTGACCAACCACTCCATCCACTCGTACATTCCAACTTTGCCATTCATGTCTCCCATCAAAAACACTCTCACTCCTCTCAAACTTGTCCATACATGCTTCTACACTTGCCCAAAACTCATCTTTCACTCTTGCCACTCGGTCCTCTGTCAGAGCATACACACATACAATCGCCCAAGCTTGTATACCTACTTTCATCCTCACTCAAACAATCCTTGCACCCACTGTTCCATACTCTCTTATATTCTCCTTTCACTTCTTGCTTATCATCTGACATACTCCCTCTTTTGCCCTCTCATTCTCATTAACTCCCACGCATATTCCTAAACCGTATTCCCATTCTCTCACCCTGTCACCTTCCCATTTAGTTTCAGTCAATCCACATACATCCAATCTTGCATCCTCAAGCACCTGAACAATCTCTCTCTCTTTCACTTCATCATTCACTCCTCTCACATTCCATGTCCCCACCCTCAGAATGTCCTTTGTCCGTTCCTCAGTCGTCAACGTATGGTCTGTCCTGGTCCAAGGCGCTTTCTTCACTTGTTTAGTTAGTTCTTTTTACGGGGTGGGGGACTAACCCACCATCAACCCTTTTAGTCGCCTCATAAGACAAGCAGGGATACTGAGGGAGTATTCTTGAAACCCATTTTCAGGTCATTCTGGCATATTCTGTCATTAAAACATACATAGGAATACCCTAAATAATCTTCAACACCATGAAAACCATGCATAAAAACCACTGAAAAATGAAAAAACACCCTACCTAAACACCACTGTATGTACAGTACCTCTCTTAAATTTGGCACTGTTTTCAGGTCATTCTGCCATATTGTGACCTCAAAACACATATAGGAATATCCTAAATAATTTTTAGCACCAAGGAGACTATGAAAGAGACTTAAAGCTACCTGCAGAAAATAATTTGGTTGGGGTACTTCCCACCCAAAGTACCGCTGCCGGGCTTCGTAACCCACCACCTCCAGCAGGTTGTCCCATGTGGTCTAGTGGCAAACACTAGCACCTAAGAGGGGTCAAAGAACTCGTCCTCATCATCCTCAACCTGCTCGAGCTGGGCAATGACCAGCGATGTGTGGTGCGGTGATGGTGGCCTACCCACCTCAGGAGATTCCAAAGACAGCAGCAAACTTATGTCTAACAGAGACTCAACGTCTGTCAACGTGTTCAGCTGTGGGTCCGAAGGTGAAAGTGGTGGTGAGAATGGGCTGGCACTTGTGGGGGTCGCAGGCTTGAAGAACGAGTCGATCCTCGTCTGATGGTAGGACCGACGATTATGTCGGAGGATAACAGCGTCCCGGACTGCCGCCAGGCTGAGCGGCACCAACTCCCTGTGACAGTGCGGATGCTCAGCATACTCCAGCATCCTCTCCAGGTAGCCACTGAGGACACTGAGACGAGGGAGTGAAGATGTTGTGGACAGCTATGAGTCAGGGTCCTCATCCTCATCAGTCCTGCTGTCCTCTTCCGTGCCCACAGAGGCAGCAGCAGTGATCTCATCTAACATGGTCTGGTAACCAGGATCGCCGCCGTCATCGTCCAACCAATCCCACACATCACTGATGTTCACCTGCTCTCCTGCCTGTCTAAGGCGACTGCGGAAATCATCTACAGGCAACCTTCACGTAACAAACACACACAACAAAAATTCGGTTCAATGAAAGTTGTGTTTTACTATCCTTCGTTTGCACAACGAATGCCTAGACTCGGTTTAACAAATTTTTGGTTCTATTATCATTTCAACCCCTAACAAAATTGTAAGTTTTTGATCCAATTTTTCAGTATTTTAGAAAATTCTAAGACACTTTTCTTCACAAATTACTTTTACTTTACTCTTGAAGGTTAGGTTAGGTTATCTTCATGAGTTAAATAAAAATAATTTGCAACAAAAATGCCATAGAAGAAAAGCATCAGAATTTTCTATAATACCGAAAAAATGGATCAAAAACTCGTAATTCTGGAAGGGGCTGAAACGATAATTTTACTTTTTTTTTTTTTTTACCAACGATCAGCTGTACTGTCCATCAGAGAAGCCAGTTGCACATAGTGACTAGCAGCTGTTGACGGCAGCACCTCTAGCGACACAACGCTTGTAGAGGTGTTGGTATGTAGGAGGACTGCTGGGCCTTGATAGCAGGCTGTGAAGCCTATGCCCAGTATCGGACACATAAAAAAAAAAAAAACTTGTATTCAGTCTGCCACCTTGTATTCAAAACAAAACAGCTGTAGCCCTCCCAAGGTCACCTGTGCAATTTATTGGTTTCTAAACTGTACTGCTACACTATTAACATACACTTATGGCAAGTAAAAAAGTTTAAGTGTGGCCGTATGTAAATGTTTTATTCTCCACTTGCTTGCCGTAAATATTTTATTCTCCACTTGCATGTCGTAAATATTTTATTTTCCACTTGCATGCCACATGTATTTATAGAATGTAAGCATACTATATGTACAATTGTTGTAGAATATGGGTTATGGAGTCATAAGATACACAAACATTTATCCATAATAAGCAAAGAAGGGTTAATAATAGTGGATTGGGGGAAAATCGGAAGTCTGGAACCAAACCCTACTGAACCCGTTATAATGGGCTCGTGCACCGAAAATTCATGTAACAAACAGTTTTCCGGAACCTAACCCACTCATTAAGTGGGGGAGTTCTGTACATAAAGTCATGCTCAGCTTAGATTCCCTGCAGGAGACAAGACCAACCGCTCTCGAGGAATCTGACGAAGACTTCCTTCCAAGCGTTCGCCCAGTTGAACACGGCAGACTTCAGGTTGTACCACCAAAGATTCTGCAAGGTCTGCTCCCCTTGTGTGTCCTCCACCGCGTCATCCTACAGCACCACCATCACCTCGTTGAGGTACCTCCGGCAGTACAGTCTCTTTGCAGCCACAATAACACCCTGCTCCAATGGCTGAATCGCAGCAGAAACATGCACCTAATCCGCCAGTCAAAAGCAACCAAATCCTTCTCAGACAGATGCGCAGGGGCACTGTCCAGGAGTAGGAGTGCCTTCACTTGGTCGCGAGTGATTCCAAGGACCTCCATTTGATAATGGATAATCTCCTTGACAAAAGGACTGTGAAATCAATCTCTGAAGATCTTAACGGTAAACCAGGCTTTCACAGAATGGTACCACACAACAGGCAGGTTATCCATCAACCCACGGAGACAACGTGATCATTTTGCACGCCCAACAACAACGGGTTTGAAGCGATGCGTCCCATTAGCATTGGCACAGTACGAAACAGAGACACGTCGTTTGAACAACCTCCGACCAGGTACAGACTTCTCCCTTTCCTCAGCCAGGGTGTAGGTGGGCAAGGAGTGGTACAACGGACCAGTTTCAACAGCATTATAGGCTTGACCAAGGCCAAGGCCCTTGTCCTTGACAAGGCGCTGCAATTTCTGGCAAAACGGGTCTACTTCTTCTGCTGCCGTGTCCAAGGCTTCGCCGTGCACATTACGGCCAGCAAGTCCGTAGCATAGCTTAAACCTGAAGAGCCATCCCTCCGACGCCTTGAGGTCATGCATATTGTGCAGGCATGCAAACTTCGCAGCAGCAGCCATCACCCCGGTCCCATGCACTAGCACACCGACACCACGTTGCTGACGAAACCACACCAAAGTCAACTGGTTGATAATTGCGTGCCGGACCTGGGCCATTACCTTCCTGTCGCCGTGACGTGTACTTTCGCCAAAGTCCTATCCGTACTGCATAAGCTTGTTGTGTGACTTCTTGATATCGAACAATGTTGAACAGGCTAGATCATATTCACGAAGAAAGCATCCTGTGGTCCAGCCCGAGTCAACTTTGCCCATTAACTCACGATTCTTCTCCAGACTCAAAACCTTCCTCTTCCGCTTCTCAGGTGGAGGTGGGGCCATCACCATACACACAAGAATGCAGCAGAGCAGGGCCACAACTTGAAGAAGGTAGGGAACCACCACAAAAGCAACCGCAGTCACAGCCATCATTGCAAGCGGAATCATTCATGAGGGACAGAAAGGCGGGAACTGAGATGTGGGCTTCAGTTCGCCAGCAAGCAGTACAGTACAGTGCTGCCACATCGCACCCAATGGTTCCTTTCGAGCACAGAGGAAGCCACACGCAGCAAACCGACATCTGTCTATCAGGTTCACTTCCATCTGCCCAGGCAAGGGTTAGCATGTGACGGCAACAATGGATGACCAGCAGATCACCGCCTCAGGCAGTGTATGACTAATGTGGCCTGCCAGGCAACTCAGACCATCCGGTAGGGAAGCGGACAAGCGCGCGTGATGGGAGGTTTCCGCACTAATCCCGGAGGATGGGGGACTCCCGCCATTCAGCTTAGGGTCACATGGGCAGTTTTACTGTACATTTACTCGTGGGTTGTGGTCTGTGTTACACGCGCAGTGGCCACCGGTACCCCTCAGACGGAAACAATACTCACCTCCTCCATTCAAAATAACCATGAAATTCTCGAAGATATGCTCAATGTCTTTCCCAGGTAAAATTACATAGGATATCTTTACCTAACATTGTGAGTCATGTGCGAAACATAAAGGTTACATGATATCACCTGCACCTTTAGGTAAATACCCAGTCCCTAACCAACCGTGGGACATTGTCACAGTTGATTTACTTAAACTACCCTTAACTGCCAATCACAACCAATATCTATTTGTTGCTACCGACCATTTCTCACGATATGTGATCTTGGTACCAATTAAGGATAAAACAGCAGAAACAGTCGCACGGGTATTCATTGATAGTGTGATCTGTAGGTTCACCAAACCAAAGGTGCTAATAAGTGACAATGGTGGTGAATTTAACCTGAAATTTTGCAAGAAATATATAAACAATACAATATAAAGAAAGTTAATATTTTGGCCTACCATCCAGCTTCCAATGGATTGGTAGAAAGGCAGAATAAAAAAATATTAGATGTACTACAGCACATCCTCAATGAAAATTACGCAAACTGGGATGACTGGATCCCCAGAGTTGAAGTGTCACTCAATTGTGCAATCAATAAATCAATAGGAGACACACCTCATTTCATCATTTATGGGTCAAACGTCTCCCTTATGAAAAGTCAGAAGGCGAGCAAATTCCCGTATATAATTATGACGATTAACCTAAACTTCGCTTACGAGAATTTCAAGAAATACACACAAGGGTCACCATACCAAGGCATTTACTTGACTTAGGAATCGATTTAGACTCCTTTTATACATAATAACAGATATCTAATGCAGTTGTTCCTTCGGTAGGTATAGATGAGGCAAATAATTCCATGGATCATGTTCCTGTTGATATCAAGAGGATCATCTCACTTACATCCTCAACATATAGTCTGACAGAGGTGCCTCATTGCCCCAACAGCCCCAACAGCAATAGTACAGGACATAATAAGTACCGAAATTAGTCTGGACGTACTGCAAAACATAGCAATGATGTTACAGAAAATATCAGGACCACTCAGAACTCTGGAAGTGGTATTAACACACCCTTCTTCACATGATCACCCCACACAGGAAGCAGCTGAATTAATTAGATTAACTGACTGGACGCTAGCTAAGCACATGATGATCACCATGATCCAGGACATCCCATCAGCTGGGAGTAACACACTTAGGACAGGAAACGACATCACAAATACACGTAACAGACGTGGCTTCTTCGACCTAGGTGAAGCAATTTTAGGGAACATTTTTGGACTAGCTACAGAAAATGATCTAGAGGAAATAAATAAATTTACCAAAATAGCAAAAGTTCTCTCATACCAACATAAGCTGGCTGACACTCAGAACACCTTAATGCTAGCAATTGTGAAGAACCTAAGGAAAGCAGAAGCATCAACTCTAGGAATTGTGGAGAAAGTAAATGCACTAGAAGGTAATAATACACTATTCCAACACTTCTCTGTGATCATGGAACATATTGACTTAATAATACTACAGTCAGACAACACCAGGGCTCAGTATCAGTCTTTCATGAAAGGAAATGCTAATGCAGGTAACAGAAGGATCACTATTAATTTACTATCCTTTCACAACCTCGGGCAAATAATTAATCAAGGCATACATAAACATGGTTTGAAACCTTTGTTTGAGGAAAGAAATCTGATGTTATATTATCCATATTTGGAAGCAACACTGACAACAACATCAGTAGTAGTCCATGTACCGTTCGTAACCAATGATTTTTTCACAGTCTATCAAATATACCCTTTTCCTTCTAAGAAAGATGACTCATTAGTCACTATCAACATCAAAACAGAAGTCATCACGGTCTCCAAGAAACAGGATGCCGTAGCTTTCATTAGTGACACATTAATGGAACACAAATGTTGCACATCATTACAAGCATTTCACCTTTGTCCTGTGTACATCTTCACATTTCAGCCAGCTGAGACAGTCCCTTGTGAAATGGCTATCATAAAAGATCATGACATCCCTCATCACTGCAACTTCACATTTGCCCCAGATAAACTCATTCATCACCAACGCACTGGACATTCACAGTTCTTCTACTTCGCTCAAAATACATCAGTTTTTGTGACTTGCCCAGATACATCTCAAGCCCATACATCAGCATCTGGTTTATACATCTCACCAGATTACTGCACAGTCCTGACACCTACATTATCCACCTTGCCCACTGAAAACCATTATGCCATTCTCAACCACATACACAAGTATTTCCAGCCATTACATACGATGAATTTAAATGTAAGTGCACACATTAAGTTGACTTCACCCAAGTATGAAACCATGCAACTAATAAATCAGACAATACAACCTTGGGAAGAATACAGTAGAATTATGTTTAACCCATATTATGTATACATCCCAGCTCCAGTCATCTTTGTGATTTTCCCCATCATATTTGCTGTATTACTTTTGGCCATGCACAGAATGCAAGCAAGAATTGCTAACCTTGAATCAGTGTTTAAGAACTGTTCTTTAAAAGTGAGACAAACTGAATAAATATTGTAAATAGTGAATATACTGTATATATATGTTTTATATAAACTAACAAAATATGGATTACACACACTATAGGTTTACTTTAATTATACTATTAAATCTCGGTACTCCTGAGGGGAATGGGAATACTGGTGATAGGGAGAGCTGGAGCTCCTGTTTCACTAGCTACCTAACCATCCCCCTTTGCTGACCTTTTCAGTGTGACAGTAACATGGAGAGCAGACAAGCATACTCTCCCAAAAATTTCCTCTAACTATCCTATGCACTACACCACATGCGCTTTACATATTACACAATGTATCACACTACGTTACAGGGGTTGACGGCAGCAAGGGCATGTGGCCAGAAAACTTTGCCCCAGCTACCTAGTGGCAGACTATTGGGGGGAGGCGTGACACGGGTTCTGCCGGCATAGATCATGGGTCCGGGGCGAGATGGGGCTCGAACCTGTGCTAGAGGGTACAGGGCATTTCGGTTCCCAGGCTGCCGCTTCCGCTCAATGGAGAAGGGTCCAAACCTGGGAGTAGCACCCAAGGAGGCTGCCCTATCAGTGGGTGTATAATGGCGGGGCAGTTGCAGTGCCAAGGCACGCTTGGAGGGTGTCCCTGCAGCTGTCCTAGGAGGGTGCCCCGAGGCCACTACCACAGCCACTGGTAAGCTGGTAGGCTAGGGGTCCCAGATCCATTGCCTGGACCTAGGACTGTACAATGAGTCGAGCATTTGGAATGTTTACCCCCCTTTACCTTACTGACTATGAACTACAAGTAAGCATCAAAGCAAGCCTGAGGGCAGCAAATCACCCAGGGGGTTTAGGGTGGGTTCGTGGAATGTGGGAAGTTTGAGGGGAAGAGCAGGGGAAGTCGTTGAGGCATTCAGTAGGAGGTGGGTGGATGTGGCATGTTTGCAGGAAGTCCGGTACAGGGGTGGATCAGCCAAAAAGATTGTTGGGAAGGATTGCTACTACAAGTTGTTTTGGCAGAGGGGAACTGACGGATATGGGGGTGTGGGTGTGTTGGTTGCGGAGAAACGGATGGAATATGTCATGAATGTTATGAGAGTAAGTGATAGGATATTAGTGGTGAAAATTTTGATCGGACGGATAATTATTTCAGTTATATCGGAATATGCTCCACAGGTAGGATTGGATGGCATAAAGAAGGATAGATTTTGGGATGATTTAATACGTGTAGTAAGTGGTATGGGCGATGATGTGGTAGTGGTTCTGGGAGGGGATTGAAATGGTCATGTGGGTGAAGCAGCTCAAGGTTATGAAGGAGTCCATGGAGGATGTGCATATGGTGTGAGGAATGCGGAAGGGGAAAGAATACTTGAGTTTGGGGAGGCTATGGACATGATTGTGTGCAACACACATTTTAGAAAAAGAATGAGTCAGTTGATTACATATGAGTCTGGGGGAAATAGTAGTCAGATAGATTATTTTCTGGCCAGGAGGGTTGATAAGAGATTAGTGAGGGATGTTAAAGTTATAAGAATTGAGGAGTGTGTGCAGCAGCACAAGCTGTTGATTTGTGACATGGTGCTTAAGGAACAAGTGATGAGAAGGAGGGCATATGTACCTAGAATGAAAATATGGAAGCTGGGAAACCAATCAGTAAGGGTTGCCATTTATAGTGAGATGAGGAGAGTGGTGGCTGAACAGGAAGCCATAAATAGAGGCGTTAATGAACAGTATCGAGCCCTTAAGAACAACCTCTTGAGAGTTACCGATGCAATATACAGTTGGACAAGAGGCCCACCAAGACATAAAGTAACTTGGTGGTGGTATGAGGGTATGGAAGACGCAGTTAAGGAGAAAAGAAGGCTTTTCCGGGAATGGAAGAAGGGTGGTAACAGGGAGGAGAACTTGGCTGGCAAGTGCAGGGCAAGAAGAGAGGTATACAGGGTGAAGTCTGAGTCACAAAGACTTTTACTTGATAATCTAAATCATGGAGAAAGGAAAAATATGATTTTTAGGATGGCAAATCAGGTGAAGAGGGATAATCGGGACATTGTAGGTGAGCAGTGTGTGAAGAATGTTGAAGGAAGGGCAGTGGTGAACAGTGAGGATATTAAAGATGCATGGAGAGAGCATTATAGCCAGTTGTTGAATGAGGAGTTTGATTGGGATAGAGAAGGTTTGGAGCCCGCTGATCCAGTGTTTGGCCCTTGGCCTTTGATTGACACTGCTACTGTGAGTGAGGCAACAGGCAGGATGCGGGTAGGGAAGGCAGCAGGTGTGTCTGGGTTGACTGTCGAAATGTTAAAGGCCTCAGGATATACTGGGGTGAGGTTAGTCACTGACCTGATAAATATGATTATATATGTGTGTGTTGTCACAGATGATTGGCTGAAGAGTGTAATTGTAAATGTGTACAAAGGGAAGGGTGATGCCCTGGAAAGGGGAAATTACAGAGGTATAAAGCTCTTAGATCAGATAATGAAAGTAATGGAGAGAGTTCTAGAAGGTATGATTAGATAAAGAGTGAATAACGATGAGATGCAGTTTGGGTTTATGCCAGGCAGGGGGACCACTGATGCCACATTCATTGTTCAACAGCTTCAGGAAAAATATATTGGAAAGAAAATGGAATTGTAATTTGTTTTTGTTGATTTGGAAAAGGCCACTGACAGAGTCCCTAGAGAGGTGGTGAAGTGGGCAATGAGAAAGCTAGGGTTGGAAGAGTGGCTGGTTAAGGTGGTTATGGCCACGTATGTGGGTGCTCGCACCCAGGTAAGAGTGAATGGAGTTTTGAGTGATGAGATTTCCGTGAATGTTGGTGTGCATCAGGGGTCAGTTTTGAGTCCCTTGTTGTTTATCATGGTGCTTGAAGCCCTCTCACATGACTTCAGAGATGGACTCCCATGGGAGATGGTATATGATGATAATTTGGTGTTGATTGCAGAGAATGAAAAGGAGGTGGAGGAAAGATTTAAGAAGTAGAGAGATGGTATGGGGTACAAGGGCTTAAGGGTAAATGCAGATAAAACAAAAGTAATGATATATAAGGTTGGTGGCGGTACAATCAGAGGAGAGGGAGAGTGGCCATGTGCAGTTTGCCACAAGGGTGTGGGAAGTAATTCCATCTTGTGTAGTGTTTGTGATAAATGGGTGCACAAGAGATGTAGTGGTATTAGAGGTAGACTGCGAGATAATGCTGATTTCATGTGTGCAGCATGTCGAGGAGAGCAGGTGGAGACTGTTAGGTGTGAGAGGGTTGAACTTGCAGGTGAGTCTCTTGAGTGTGTGAAGGAGTTTTGTTATTTGGGAGACATGTTATGTGCCGGAGGTGGGGCTGGAGTTAGCTCGGTTGCTAGGGTGAGAAGTGGTTGGAAGAAGTTCAGGGAGCTGTTGCCTCTCCTGACACTGAGAGGACTCTCCTTACATGCTAAAGAGTCTTTGCATGCAGCATGTGTTAGGAGTGTGATGCTGTATGGTAGTGAGACCTGGGCAGTAAAGGAAGAGGATATTCGCAGGTTTAAACGTGCAGAAATGACAATGATTAGGTGGATGTGCAGTGCGTCCCTGGGTGCAAGGCTTGGGGGGGCTGGGTTTACGATGGAAGAGTTGAGAGGTAGGATGGGACTGGAGTGTATTGGTGTTGTGATGAGGAGGGGTAGACTGAGGTGGTCTGGACATGTGGAGAGAGGCTGGGGGATGATAAGTGGGTGCAGAGGGTGAGAAGTGTTAATATTGGGGGAGGGGTTGGGAGGGGTAGACCGAGAAAGACATGGGACGAGGTCATTAATTGTAACTTAAGGGTTAAGGGACTGAACAGGGAGGCTGCCAAAGATCGAGCAGCATGGAGAGCCACCATTAGGTGACCAAGGCCATGTAAGCATGTTGGAGCCTTCAAAAACGAAACAAAACGAAATAGCAAGTCCTTCTCACATATAGTGTATAACTGACTACAGTAGACTTGCCATTGTATTATTTTAATATTACTATTATATATGTACAATTTTATAACTATGACGAGTACATTATCCCAGTTATGTAACTTTTACAATATTATGCATTTCAATTGATTAACTACAAGATGATTGTGAAGCTTGGACCCTGTTGGAAGGACAGAAGTCAAGAGTGAGAGCAGCGGAAATGAGTTATTTGAGAGGAGCATGAGGAGTCACATGGTGAGACAGACTAACAAATGAGAAAGTGAAGGAGCGTTGTGGTGTGGTTGTGGACGTGATGGAAAGCATTAGGGGAAACACGTTAAGGTGGTTTGGGCATGTGGAGAGGATGGAGAGTGAAAAACTGATGAGGAAGTGTATGTGAGTGAGGTGGAGGGGGGGAGAGGGAGGGGAAGACCAAGGATGAGATGGAGGGATGGAGTGGAGAGGTATATGAGAGAGGGGGGTGTGAGTTGGAAGCGTGGTAGTGAAATGGCAGGGGACAGAGTGACATGGAGGCGATTTGTTTGTGGCCACCCTGTGCGGGATTGAGGCGTATGGCAATAGATAGATAGATGACTGTAATGTAATACAGAGCTTCCTCCAATTTTGCAAGAATATGGTCGACAAAAAACCTCGCAAAATCAAAATTCACAAAATTCAAACAATTAAATATATGAAATAAAGGCAAATTGGTCGACATCACCCCAAGGTAAGCACTTTTTCCCACTCTCTCTCGACTCTACCTCTTAATTTTACGATGGTAAATGAAACAAACACGAACTGATGTACAATACTGTACAGTGATATTAATGAGAAAACATCATAGGTAAGAAACATTAAAAAAAAAAAATGCATTTACACTGATGTGAAGATTGGCTTGGTGTACGGGACTGGTGGCGGGGCGAGGCTTGGCTACTGTTGCCCCGCAGGGCCTAAGTCATCACTATCACTGTTGGCAGATATTTCCACATCTTGCTGTGTTTTTTCTGCCTCTCTCATGAATCCCTGGAAGTCAGAATCGTCACTGGGGTCATCAGAATGAAAAAGGTTAGGGATGCTGGGATCGCTGGCTGCTTGGGGAGGGGTGGCAGGACGGCTGGTCGATGGGGCAGGGTCTCTTGGGGTTCTCATTAATTTTGAGATTAGAGACTGCTTCCTCCTGTTAACTCCATCTCTGTGTAGGTCAGCATAAAAACGAAGGGCCCTGTCAACACCGTGGCATGCTTGCTTAGTCCTAAATTGTCACATTCGTTGTTCACGATGGTTTTTTTTCAGGTGGTCAATGACGGCGAGAATATTGACCAGGTTATGTATCGTTAATTCTCGGCCGCTTCGCTTTTATGCTGACCTCCACAGAGATGGGGTTAACAAGAGGAAGCAGTCTCTAATCACAAAATTCAAGAGAACCCCAAGAGACCCTGCCCCATCGACCAGCCGTCCTGCCACCCCTCCCCATGCATCCAGCAATCCTAGCATCCCTAACCTTTATCATTCTGATGACCCCAGTGATGATTCTGACTTCGGGGAATTCATGAGAGAGGCAAAAAAAACACAGCAAGATGTGGAAATATCTGCCGACAGTGATAGTGACGACATAGGCCCCGCGGGGCCACAGTAGCCAAGCCTCACCCCGCCACCAGTCCCGTTAACTACGCCAGTCTTCACATCAGTGTAAATGCATTTTTTTTTTTTTTTATGTTTCTTACCTATGGTGTTTTCTTATTAATATTACTGTACAGTACATCAGTTCATGTTTGTTTCATTTATCATCGTAAAATTAAGAGGTAGAGTCGAGAGAAAGAGTGGGAAAAAGTGCTTACCTTGGAGTGAAGCCGACCAATTTGTAGTCAGCACTGCCTCACTCGCCACTGAACCTGAACCCGATGTGTTTATACCCCTTCCTTTTGAGGAACTGGCATAGCCACCCATTCGATGCCTTGAAAGGTTTTGTTGGAGGATTAATGGCTTTTTTAAGGCACATGTGATAGAATATCTTTGCCTGCTCCCTTATATGGTGCCCATCTAATGCAACCCTCCTTCCTTTTCCTTTCTCTGAATGTAGTGAGCAAGATATCTTTCCATTTTTATTAGCACTTCTTTGTTGTCCACCAGCATTCTACCATCAAACTGAGCACCTCCATAGTTATTTGCTGCTTGCTTGATTTGTTCACTGTTCTTTAAAATCATTCTCACTGTAGATTCACCAACACTAAACTCCTGACCAATAGCAGAATTACCTTCACCTGCTTTTTTCCTTTCAATCATTTTCAGTTTGGTCTCCAAAATTATTTTCTTGTTCTTCTTACCCGTTGGCGCCCTGATAACACTCGTGCAAGGTTAGACTGCTGGGGTATTGCGAGGAGCACCACGAAATTGTGAGGGTCAGTGACCTTGGTTGGAAACAGGTGCAAACAAACGTGGCGGGGCGGCAGACCACTGAACTAGGAGGCTCAGTACGCCCAATGAACCATGACGTCATTACTCGGGGTGGCAAAGTAGTGCGGGAAGACGACTCTCCCACCACTCGACCTCGCAAAGTGTGTGATCAGTCCAGTCGCAAAGTTCATAAATGTTAAAAAAATACATGACTTTTGGAACTACCTCGCAAAACTGGTGAATCGCAAAGTTAAAGTTCGCAAAGTTGAAGGATGTACTGTATGTATTAATATATTAATGACAATATTTTCTGTCGTTGGTATGACAGTGGGTGTGACCGAGCGATATGTAGATATTATACAGGCATTATATATACCTCATAAACACAATCCACTGGATGTAGTGTCTTACAGAAACGTACACAGCTTCTCACTAGGAATGTCAATTCTCCACAATCATGTAGTCCCAGACCATCAAGAATCCTTAACATATGATGTTTTTCAAAATACAGTAATCTTCCCACCATCCGATGTAATAGAGCCAAAGGCATGACCGGAAAGTGGTCTTGTCCGGATAGTGGCCAAGCTCCAGCACTGGTCATTCATGACCCTAACCTAACCTAACCTAAATCAGAAAACCACCTACCTACTTCCCTACTGGATGCATAGCACTTATTTAAGTCCCCTTTCACATAAATATTGCACACAAAGCATGAATTAATTGAATTTTAACCAAAAAATGATGATTAAGAGGTGAGTAAGGCATAGGTGCTTACAACTTGCCAGCAAGTGTAAGTAGGTATCAGACATGGAAATAACTATGAAAATCACCCTTTCTCACATCATATGCATTAAAAAATGAACACAAAGCATGAAATCATTGAATTTTAACCCCAAAATGATGAATTTGAGGTAAGTATGGCATAGGTGTTCAAGAGATGGCAGCTTAGTGTAAGTATCGGACATGACAATCACTTTGAAAATCATTATTTCTCACATCTTATGCACTGAAATATGGGATACAAAGCATCAAATAAATTAATTGTTACCAGAAAAAGAGTTAGGTATGGCAAAGGTGTTCACTGTTCACCAACAGCACCAGTCATTCTTGACCCTAACCTAACCTAACCTAAATCAGAAAACCACCTACCTACCTCCCTACAGGACATGCATTGCACTTATTTAAGACCCCATTCACATAAATAATGGGCAAAAAGCATGAATTAATCGAATTTTAACTAAAAAATGATGAATTTGAAGTAAGTAAGGCATAGGTGTTCACAAGTTGGCAGCTTAGTGTAAGTAAGTATCGGACGTGGCAATCACTATGAAAATCATCATTTCTCACATCTTATGCACTAAAATATGGGATACAAAGCATCAGATAAATAACTTGTTACCAGAAAAAGAGTTAGGTATGGCAAAGGTGTTCACTGTTCACCAACAGCACCGGTCATTCTTGACCCTAACCTAACCTAACCTAAATCAGAAAACCACCTACCTACCTCCCTACTGGACATGCACAGCACTTATTTAAGACCCCATTCACCTATATAATGAGCACAAAGCATGAATAAATCGAATTTTAATTCCAAAATGATGATTTTGAGATGAGTAAGGCAGGGGTGTTCGCCAGCTGACTACATAATGAACGTGAGGAAGAGACATGATTATTACTGAGAAAATCACCTTTTCACAGCCTATGCAGTCAAATATGGGACACAAAGCATGAAGTAAATAAAATGTAACCAGAGAATGAGGATTTAGAAGTGATTATGGAAAATAGCTGACAGTGTACTTACATGTCCATGATGGTTGTTAACGAATATTACCCCCACCTCTAAGGTTTTTCCAGTGGTCATAATTGCTCTTGAGGCATGTCCAGTAATCCAGTGTTTAACTACACTTAATTCTTAGCACTGTGAATTATGATTTTTAAAACAAGAACGAAAATACCGTAAACAATCCGGTAACTCTTCACTCTTCATGGGAGTTGAGAGAGAACTGGCAGGAGGGGGGGAGTGTGGGAAAGGAGCTGGTCGGCGCGAGAGAGAAATTCAAACTGAAGCGGTTGAAAAAAATCAGATTTTTTTTTTTTTGCAATTTTTCGGCATTTTGGGGTTTCGACCATCAGCCTACGATGTCCAAACAGTGAGGTAACTTGATAGTGGTCGTCCAGAAAGTAGAGAGATTACTGTATCCTCGTAGCCCAAACAACCAAGAATTTCATGACATATTCAAACACATGAAGTCCACAGGATATCTATCATACACTACTACCTCACCAAACATCCTCTCCTACCTGTATATAATGTCAGAGAGAAGCCCCCAGAACAGAAAGGGGGTAGATTATGCCCAAGAGCACAATTAGGGCAGAGTAAGGAGAAAGAGGAAACTGGCCGTCACGCTAAGCTCGTTTGTAAATCACTATCATATAACTGTACAATAACACTCTATAACTCAAGAGTGCTGTAACTCACCTCGTTGATAATGTGTCTCACAACTTTATTCTGGCTGTACTAAATAATCCATAATCGACTTTCCTATCTCCCTACAAGTACCTACGACCACGTTATCGAGATTGGTGGGCAGTGGTAACAACGAACCCATCTACGATAAACTACATTAAACTACAATAAATTACCACAATAAATTACGCCATCGAGAACCTTATCAAACCTAACCTTTCCTAATAGGGCTGCCTGGCTAAGGTGGCTGACTGGTACTGTAACAATTTCCCATACCAAATGGAAGTGTACAGTATTATACAGTGCAGTACAGTATTGTACTGTACATACCGTACTGTATGCACACAGTCATGTACTGTGTAAAGTACAGTACTGTAGTACTGTACTATCATATGCATTGGTACAGAAATTACTGAACTGATACTCTGTCATCATGGCGTGTGAAGGAATCTCTTTGTGTGTGGTGCGTGTGTCTCCCGGTGGCCACGCGATTTTCGACCTTTGATAGAGAGGCGGATGGGAGCTATCATCGAACATGCACTCGTGGGTTGTGGTCTGTGTTATATGCGCGGTGGCCACCTGCACCCCTCAGCCAGGTACCACACTTGCCCTGTCCTTCCAAAAATAACCATAGGATTTCCTCGAAAATATGCTCAATATGTTTCCTAGGCAAAATTACATAGGTTAACTGTATTTTACCTTACCAAACCTAACCTATCCCAATACGGCTGCATGGCAAAGGTGGGTGACTGTGGCATTGAAATGAATACCCATAACGAATGGAAGTGTACTGTAAAGTATTGAACTGTACATACATACATACAGTACTATACTGTACACCTGACCCTCAATTTCCCGGACTAAAAGGGGGGGGGAGACCAGTCCGGGAATGGCAAAAGTAGGGTCCCACATACCATTCCCCGGACTATTACCATACCTTGTCTGAATTCTCCAATACTGTCCAGCAATTATTCTGATATTATAGAGCATTCTGGAATGTATGCTACCTATACCAACATAATTAACATACATTTTACATTAAATAATAACACTAACACAATAACAATAACAATGACTCACACAAGAGCGGTATTTTGCTAGCTACAACCCTAAGAATGATTGTTTTGATAGTTGTTGACAAGAATGTGGAAGGTATGATAGAAGATCAAAAAGCTAAGGAAAAAAGAGGAAAATGAACAAGGAATGGAACACCACAGTGAAAGGCAACCACACGCATCAGCTGACTGCAGGGTTCCTACTCTCTGGTCAGCAAAAAATTTTCCTGACTTTTCTAGGAATTTTGACAAAATTCCAGGTATATTTTCATACTTTGCTAATTAAATTTTCAAGTGTAATTTTACACTTTTTTTAAATGTGGCCTCCAATTACTCTTGCGTAAATTTTAACATCAATAGTGGTTTACATATTAGTGTACTTCTTTAATTTACCACATTACCCAATAGTAAAACCTCCCCTTCCGGCCAACCAATAAACCTTGTATCAGAGCCAAAACTGTAGAGTTACTGATGAATAAAAATAAAGATATCCTTTACAGCAAAGAATACTTGATTGTTTCTAAAATGATACAATGTTTCCACCCTGATTTGTTCATTACTGAGGAGTGAAGCTGCCATAGCCATTCAGTTTACAATTAATCTTAATTTGTACACATGAAACAAAATAATAAAAAAGGCACCTTAGCATAAACCTCAATTATCACCAAAAATTTTCCTGACTTTTCCATGATATTTTTAAAAATTACAAAATTCCCAGACTTTTCCCTAACTGGAAACTTTTTTCAGTTTTCCAGGTTTTCCAGAGGTGGTGAGAACCCTGTGACTGAGATAAACACACAATCATCGATTCCATCTTGGACTGAATCGGCAATTTTAGTTGGAAAATATTTTAATCTTTATCACCATATAGGTTTGCACACCTAATTATATGAAATTCAGTCAAAAATTTGTGCTTAATTTAATTATTAATAGAAAATCTGGATTCAGAACAAAAAATTCTTAAAGTTAGCAGAATTGTTTTGCCTCTAGCCTAACAACTCTCCCTGACAGACTTTTGTTTTGTAATATTGATTTACAATCCAGATACATTTTTTTGTACTCAAAATAAATATTTATGCAAAATAGAAGTCCTGTCAAGGTATGCTGATGATCTAAAGGGGAAATACCTGCAAACATTAGCCAACCACTGATCAGCTGACCAAGATATAAACACTGACGAACCGAAGAGGAAATACCTGCTAACACTGGCGTATTTTAGCTCTGTCACCTAATTTTTAAATTAGGTTATACAGTAATCCCTCCATTATCCGACATAATAGAGCCAAAGGCATGTCCGGATATTGGTTTTGTCCGGATATTGGTCCTGAAGCTCCAGCACTGGTTTTTCAGGTTGGTTTCAGTTATATTGGCATATGCTCCACAGGTGGGATTGGATGACGCAGAGAAGGATAGATTTTGGGATGATTTAATACGTGTAGAGAGTGGTATGGGTGATGATGAGGTAGTGGTTCTGGGAGGGGATTTAAATGGTCATGTGGGTGAAGCAGCTCAAGGTTATGAAGGAGTCCATGGAGGATGTGCGTATGGTGTGAGGAATGCGGAAGGGGAAAGAATACTCGAGTTTGGGGAGGCTATGGACATGATTGTGTGCAACACACATTTTAGGAAAAGAATCAGCCGGCTGATTATGTATGAGTCCGGGGGAATTAGTAGTCAGATAGATTATTTTCTGGTCAGGAGGGCTGATAGGAGATTAGTGAGGGATGTTAAAGTTATAGGAAGCGAGGAGTCTGTGCAGCAGCACAAACTGTTGATTTGTGACATGGTACTTAAGATCGAGTGATGAGAAGGAGGACATATGTACCCAGGAGGAAAACATGGAAGCTGGGAAACCAATCAGTAAGGGATGCCTTTTATAGTGAGATGAGGAGAGTGGTGGCTGAACAGGAAGCCATAAATAGAGGCGTTAATGAACAGTACAGAGCCCTTAAGTACAACCTCTTGAGAGTTACTGATACAATATGTGGTTGGACAAGAGGCCCACCAAGACATAAAGTAACTTGGTGGTGGGATGAAGGTGTAGAAGCTGCAGTTAAGGAGAAAAGAAGGCTTTTCCAGGAATGGAAGAAGGGTGGTAACAGGGAGGAGTACTTGGCTGCCAAGCACAGGGCTAGAAGAGAGGTATACAGGGCAAAGTCTGAGTCACAGAGACTTTTACTTGATAACTTAAATCTTGGAGAAAGGAAAAATATGATTTTTAGGGTGGCAAATCAGGTGAAGAGGGATAATCAGGACATTGTAGGTGAGCAGTGTGTGAAGAATGATGATGGAAGGGTGGTGGTGAGCAGTGAAGATATTAAAGATGCATGGAGAGACCATTATAGCCGATTGTTGAATGAGGAGTTTGATTGGGATAGAGGTTTGGAGCCTGCTGATCCAGTGTTTGGCCCTTGGCCTTTGATTGACGCTGCTACTGTGAGTCAGGCAATAGGCAGGATGCGGGTGGGGAAGGCGGCAGGTGTGTCTGGGTTGACTGCCGAAATGTTGAAGGCCTCAGGAGATACTGGGGTGAGGTGAGTCACTGACCTGATAAATAGGACTATATATGAGTGTGTTGTCCCAGATGATTGGCTGAGGAGTGTAATTGTAAATGTGTACAAGGGAAAGGGTGATGCCCTGGAAAGGGGAAATTACAGAGGTATAAAGCTTTTAGATCAGATAATGAAAGTAATGGAGAGAGTTCTAGAAGGTATGATTAGAGAAAGAGTGAATATAGATGAGATGCAGTTTGGGTTTATGCCAGGCAGGGGGACCACTGATGCCATATTCATTGTTCGACAGCTTCAGGAAAAATATATTGGAAAGAAAAGGGAATTGAATTTTGTTTTTGTTGATTTGGAAAAGGCCTTTGACAGAGTCCCCAGAAAGGTGGTGAAGTGGGCAATGAGAAAGCTAGGGTTGGAAGAGTGGCTGGTTAGCGTGGTTATGGCCATGTACATGGGTGCTCGCAACCAGGTAAGAGTGAATGGAGCTTTGGGTGATGAGTTTTCCGTGAATGTTGGTGTGCATCAGGGGTCAGTTTTGAGTCCCTTGTTGTCTATCATGGTGCTTGAAGCCCTCTCACGTGACTTCAGAGATGGACTCCCATGGGAGATGTTGTATGCTGATGATTTGGTGTTGATTGCGGAGAATGAAAAGGAGGCGGAGGAAAGATTTAAGAAGTGGAGAGATGGTTTGGGACACAAGGGCTTGAGGATGAATGCAGATAAAACAAAAGTGATGATATCTTGGGTTGGTGGCGGTACAATCAGAAAAGAGGGAGAGTGGCCATGTGCAGTTTGCCACAAGGGTGTGGGAAGCAATTCCATCTTGTGTAGTGTTTGTGATAAGTGGGTGCACAAGAGATGTAGTGGTATTAGAGGTAGACTGCGAGATGATGCTGATTTCATGTGTGCGGCGTGTCGGGGAGAGCAGGTGGAGCTTGTTAGGCGTGAGAGGGTTGAACTTGCAGGCGAGTCTCTTGAGTGTGTGGAGGAGTTTCGTTATTTGGGAGACATGTTATGTGCCGGAGGTGGGGCTGGAGTTAGCCCGGTTGCTAGGGTGAGAAGTGGTTGGAAGAAGTTCAGGGAGCTGTTGCCTCTCCTGACATTGAGAGGACTCTCCTTACATGCTGAAGAGTCTTTGTATGCAGCATGTGTTAGGAGTGTGATGCTGTTTGGTAGTGAGACCTGGGCAGTAAAGGAAAAGGATATTCGCAGGTTTAAACGTACAGAAATGACAATGATTAGGTGGATGTGCAGTGCGTCCCTGCGTGCAAGGCCTGGGGGGGCTGGGTTTACAATGGAAGAGTTGAGAGGTAGGATGGGACTGGAATGTATTGGTGTTGTGATGAGGAGATGTAGGCTGAGGTGGTTTGGACATGTGGAGAGGATGGGGGATGATAATTGGGTACAGAGGGTGAGAGGTGTTAATATTGGGGGAGGGGTTGGGAGGGACAGACCGAGAAAGACATGGGACGAGGTCATTAAGTGTGACTTAAGGGTTAAGGGACTGAACAGGGAGGCCGCCAGGGATCGAGCAGCGTGGAGAGCCGCCATTAGGTGACCAAGGCCGACGCATGCAAGCATGTTGGAGCCTTCAAAAACGAAAACAAAAACGAAATTAGTCATCAACAATAAAGGATAAAAAAGGCTATAAAGAAGTTGTCAGCAAGGAGTGATTCCGTATCTCACTTCTCAAATACACACAAATGCAGTAATCGTAAAAAATATACAAGTCAGCCAAGCAGTATAATTTGTATGACAGCATAATTCACAAGAACTGAACTCACATAACTATCTTACCTAGCTATTTATGTCAACACGTAGTGTCTTCACGTATCCTAAGATCCTAATTTTCTTGACCAAAGCCCATCAGTTCAAAGATCGAGCACAAAGTCTTTTTTTTCTTCTTTTTCTCACACTCGTTGCACTAAAGGAGAATACTGTAATCCCTGTAAGACCATGTAATGGCTATAAACCTCTGTACATAGCTGAAATATTCCCCACCATCGGCAGTCCCTCTAGAGAAAAGGTACTGAAGTGTGGCAACGTGTCTGACCTCAAGTCCTGGACACCCCGAGTCCTGGACATTTTGGGCTCGGGTCTTTGGAACCCCAGAATGCCCCCAAAATGCAAAGAACCCCCCCAAAATCCTTTTTTTTTTTTTTTACCCTTTAAACTTGGAACGCGGCACTGAACAGCTATGTTTACACACGTAGTTCCTCCAACGTCTGCTAGAGTGACCCTGCCTCCTTCCCATTTCCCGCCTACACATCGTCATGAGTGCATGCTCATCATCATGGCTGCCCATGTGCTCACTTAGTGGTGGTGCTCTAACTACTGCTGGCCCTGCTGCTCTCCTTCTGCCTCTTCCTCGTGTATGTGATGATGGCGATGTCGCCTGAGAAGAGAAAATGAGTAGTGTTGACTCAGGAGAAGAAGTGGAAGATATTACAGAAGGTGGATGTGGGATGGTCGACATCCCACATCCTGCGTGAATTCAACCTGCCCCGCTTTACCTTGTTTGATATCAAGAAGTCCTGGGACAAGCTCACCCAGTACACGGCTGACTTCACATCGATGACCAAACGCAACGTGCAGAGGAAGATTATGTACCCTCCCAGGTTTACAGAAGTTGATCGCTCCACACCGATTTGGTATTGCCAACAACATGCTGCAGGAGTGCTGGTGCGTGATACAGAGCTGAAGGCTGCTGCCAAGAAGTTTGCAAGGTTACACAACACTCCAGACTTCAAGGCATCCGAGGGTTGGCTCTTCGCGTTCATACTGCAACGTGGATTTACTACCCGTAAGGCCCATGGTGAAGCTTTGGATGCAAAAGAGGAGGAAGTAGAAGAGTTTCAGCAGAAGGTGAAAGGCTTGATCGACAGGGAAGGCCTCACTCTCGGTCAAGTATATAACGCTGACGAAACCGGCCTATTCTATTGCTCGCTACCCACGAACACTCTAGCCAAGGAGACGGAGAAGAGTGTACCTGGCCGCAAGCTCTCCAAGCAACGGATCTCTGTTTTGTGTTGCGCCAATGCTAACGGCATGCACCAGCTCAAGCCCCTTATTGCTGGCCATGCGAAGCAGCCTCGGTGCCTTTGTGGGGTGATAGATGTCCTTCCTGTCGTGTAGTACCATACGGTGAGGGCTTGGTTCACAGCCAAGATCTTCAAAGACTGGTTTCACCAGCACTACCTCAAGGAGGTCATCGATTATCAGATGAAGACACTGGGAATCCCATGCGACTAGGTAAAGGTTCTCCTTCTTCTGGACAATGCACCTGTGCATTCGTCTGACAAGGAGTTGGTGGCTGAGAATGGCCACATTAGGTGCTTGTTTTTGCCACCTAATTCAACTGCTCTCAACCAACCAATGGACCAAGAAGTGATCGTGGCGACGAAAAGGCTGCATCATCGGAAGTTCCTGGACGAGGTGATAGTTGTTCTCGAGGACAAGGACAAGCACAGGGAGGGACGGGATATGCGAGGCCAGTGGACTTTGGAAAACCTTCGCTGCTACAACCTCAAGTCTGCCATCTACAACAGGGCCAGTGCATGGAGGGAAGTCCCTGTCAAGAATCTAGAAAGTGGTTGGTCTCATCTGCTTTCCAGAGGCAAGATGGTGCACTACTTCCTAGGTTTTGACGTGGATGACTTCCATGCACATCTTCGAGTGGGTGGCAACGAGGTGGATGTGGACGAAGTGCGTAAGTGGTTGGATGATGATGAGGGCGATCCTGGGTATCAGATCATGTCTGATATTGAGATCGCATCTTCAGTTGCCGGTACGAGTACCTGGCTTGAAGATTCCGACGAGGACAGCAATGATGATGCAGACTCTTCTCAGTGCGCCAATATTCCAGCCATCCCCAAGCTGAGTGCACTCCAGTAACATATCGAGTTCATCCTAGACTACCTCAAACACCCAGACTGTGACTGGAAGATGGGGCCCCTGGGACTTGTGGAGGAAGTGCACATTTTCAGGCAGCATATCATCAATTGCCAGAATCATTGTTCCTTACGTCAATCAACCACTGACAATTTTTTCAGGCCAGTGACCCCTGCCGTGCCCAGCCCTGGCTTCACACCACTGCCTCCCCAAGACAGGCCTTCCACATCTGAGCCACAGCCCAGCACATCAGCCACGGTGGAGTCGCCACTGGAAATGAGTTTGCGGCTGTCTTTAGAGTCGTCTGCAGTGGGTACTCCATCACCACAGCCCAGCAATGTGCCCCTCGGCTGCCTGCAGTACCTACTCTTGGACTCTGACAGTGAATAAACAGCAAAAATTTGCCACTAAACCACGTGGAAATTTACAGTGTTGTGCACTGCAAAAAACAAAGTGCAGTATCGTGAAATCACAATGCCAAGGACTAAGTGCAACACTGGAAAGATTAAGTTAAGCGCATGTGAAGAAAGAATGCGCAGTGATAAGAAAATAGAATTCAGAGTGCCAAGGTGTAAATGCAGTGCTTCAAGAGGATTTTCATCGCTGTCAGAGTCTGAGAGGAATCAGGTTATTCCTCGCGACGGCCATGGACATGTAACATAGTACCCAGGAAACTGGTAAATATTTTTCATACTCACCTGTAATTCCTAATTCTCTAGTTCCATTTCATTTATTTCATGCTTTCTGTCACTTATTGGTGTGTTTACTCGCAGAGTCTGAAAAAGGTGATGTTCATGTCCGGTTAGGAGTTTCATTAGGCTATCAACTGGTAATAATTTTTCATTCTGTAATTCCTCATTCTCTGGTTCCATTTCATTTATTTCATGCTTTCTGTCCCTTACTGGTGTGTCTAGGGTTTGAAAAAAGTGATGTTTATGTCCGGTTAGGAGTTTCATTAGGCTGTCAACTGATAAATATTTTCCATACTCACCTGTAATTCCTCATTAACTGGTTTCTTTTCAGTTATTTCATGCTTTGTGTCCCTTATTTGTGTGAACAAGGTCTTAAATAGGTGCTATGCATGTCTGGTTGGGAGTTATGTAGGTGGTTTTATGAGTTAGGGTGGGTTAGGGTCCATAGGTACCTGTGCAGAAGCCTCAGGCCCAAGTCCCAGACAACCCCAAGTTCCGGACATGCCTATGGCTCTATTTCGTTGGATATTGGAGGGATTACTGTACATGAATTTTACTGCTCCTTCATCATTAACTTTTTTTTCCAACAAAGAAAAGTATCCATGTCGTAAACATCCCGACTCATTTTATGTCTGATTGTTTGCATTCAAACACAACACACTACTTCATCCAACAATTTTACATTTTCATTTAGAATAAATGCTTTCCTTGTGTTCATTGCACTTTCAGTGTGCTTAGGCATAACTAAAGTTAGTTTGGAACCATGTGCTCAGAGTTCTGAGAGGAAATGAAGAGCAAGGAAATAACCAAATAAACTTCTCATCACAGCGACTGTTCACACAACACTGAGGTAGTCAGCATGCTGTGGCAGGTGGTATGGGGGTCAGATGGGTCAGGCTGGGTCGAGGAACCCAATCAGTGACCAACAAAAGCATAATACACGAGTTGTATCTGGAAATCCAATACCAAAACGCACCCATTTCCCACAGTTTCTTGTGTAACTGAGAGGTATTATCGTGCTATAAAGTAATTAAGGGAGAAATTAAATGCCCGTGTTATTGTAAGATCGCTGTTTCGTTTGGTCTTAAATCGTGCTTCTATTGTACTTTTATGGCAAAAGCTCAGATGAAGTTGCGTCCATTGTGTCACCTCTCCATGCCTTCCCTCGTGCTACACAGGCATCTAGTAGCACTCATGACTGGAATGTCACACAGCCATACTGCAGAACTTCTGCCCATCAGAATTCTTTTATTCCCCTAACTGCATCTCTCTGGCACTCACTTCCCCGCAACTGTTGTTGTTGTGATGGTTAGAAGGTGTGGACAATGATAAAGCCATTTTCACCCTAGCAGTGGGCTGGGGGAGCTTTAAACTGATGCAGTGGCAGACTTGAAGTGCCCATTCCCCGCAATTGCTTATCCCCAAACTTCAACCTACAGCGGTTCAAGTCCAACTTTACAGATTTTTTTTATGAATGGAGGATGCCAGCAATCTGGTATATGGATTTTTTTTCTTTCTTACTCATTTGTTTTTCCTTCCTGTTCTGTATTATAAAAAAAAAAAAAAATCAAGGCATTAAGCATACTGTTTTTGGTGAAAGCCTACCTTTTCAAGAGCCTGGCAGCCAAAGCAGCCACTGATGCTAACCTCAGGAACCTCTGCCACCATCATCATTTCTGAAGGTGGCTCACCTCCGTTTCCAGTCACCTCCATATTCTTGTATCACATCACCTCAAACTGGAAAATAAAAAACCTTTATTACTATACATAAGTACTGTACAATAGATGAAGGTCCAGGTGTGAGTGTGTGTCCATAAAAGCAACCTGGTCTATGCACTACACTAACCCAATTGTACAAAAAACTGAACTGGGAGAGAACTTTTAGAGTAATGAGCCATCCCTGGAGGTTCCCCTGTCAGTTCTTTGCAGCTTACTATGCTTTTAATGCAATGGATTACAAGAGGGGACCCCAAAATTCCCAGAAGAGATCAATTGTGCAGGAAGAAAGCAGCAGTTCCCTGTTGCACCAGCAGGCACCATTTCCGTGCAGTCA
Source organism: Birgus latro (assembly GCA_018397915.1). Lineage (NCBI taxonomy): Eukaryota > Metazoa > Arthropoda > Malacostraca > Decapoda > Coenobitidae > Birgus > Birgus latro. The sequence continues at coordinate 61,148 of JAGKTI010000889.1, forward strand.
GGTCAATCATTCAGCCATATGGCAACACATTGAGACAGTTGAGTCTGTATTTCTGGTGTTTTTTCTTTGTTTGTGCACGTGGCTTCTGCAATGTTCATCTTCAAACCACTAAGGCAGATCTGAATGAGAAAAGAGTGACCATTATATTTTGTTTCTGCTCAGGAAAACCATGGCTGAGGCAGTGACAATGTTTGTACAAGCTTTCAAGGAGCAGGCTGGGAAAAAAAAAAATCACACAAGTAAAGTGGATTTGCCTAATACACAGCAATTAGAGACCGGTACCTACCAGTAGTTTACAAAATCTGTGGTTTACAAAGAACCAAAAGGAAAAAAGGATATTTTGCCTGGACCCACGTGGAACCCCCCAGTAGCATCCTACCTACACTTAACTAGACAACAGCAAGCACAAACAATCTTAGAAATATTCAATGCATGTATTTAATGGAAATACACAATAATTAAGTGGAAATAAACAAAAATTAAGGGGCCTCACCTGACTCTGTCGGACGAAAATGATTAACCCTAAGCCGCCAGGGGTTTCCGGTTGTTGCCCTTTCCTCCCTACATGGAATTTCCAAGATTTTGGCAAAAATTCCCTTACTTCAAGCCCTACTATCTGTCACACTATAATAGCTAAAGAAGCAAATAAAAGCTCATAAGACTCACTAAGTCTTCCTCTTTCCAATGAAGGTATCCTGAGGTCTCTAGGTGGTCCCGTTGATGAGTAAGGATGAGTTGAAGAAGAGTGGTTTTCATGTCTGGTGGGGCGGATCCAACTGCGCGCCACTGGCCGTGACCTTGACCTCGGTGGCTAGCGTTGGCAGCACTGACCAGAGTGGTGATCGTAACATTGCTAGTGCAGCCTTGGAAGGAATGTGGAAAATTACACTCGTTTCCAGACTACTTCTTACTCACTGTCGTAAGGATGAGTCATCACCCTGTCCAAGTGGCTCTCCAAAAGGTTTAGCACCCGTCTAATAGTGCCACTATGTGCCGTAGGTCCGTGGGAAAGGAGATATCTCTGTTTTTCTGTACTCACTGCTTCCGTCAATTATAATATTTTCCCTTACCTACGACACTTACAATTGCACTTGACATCACGATTACGAGTAATTGCACTTCGACAAGTAAATGCTGTGGCTGTTTCATGCATTACTGTTGAATATGAGGTAATTATTTTGTACTATAATTCAGGGTGATCTGTACTAATCAGGGTTATCATGAATATCTTATAAATGTTGTATACAACTTACATTATTTGCACTTCACATCCCAAATACACTGATGCTCATAATCGGCACAATTCCCCTGAATATTGAGTGACAATTTGGTTATAGCCAACCAGGTAAATTTCTTTCTGGCCTGCTCACAAGTGGTTTTCTTTCCGGTAACAGATAGGACACACCGATGCTCATATTCAGCACAATTTTCCTGAGTACTGAGTGAAATTATTTTCTTATAGCCAACCACGTATTTTTCTTTCTGGCCTGCTCACAAGTGGTTTTCTTTCAGGTAACAGATTTGATACACTGATGCTCATATTCAGCACAATTTTCCAGAGTATTGAGTGAAATAATTGTATTACAGCCAACCAGGTAATTTTTTTTCTGGCCCGCTCACAAGTGGTTTTCTTTCAGGTAACAGGTAGGTTAACTCAATATCCAATAAACAGTAACACTTTTTACACCAATATCCAATAAATAGTAACACTTTTTGCACCAATATCCAATAAATAGTAACACTTTTTGCATACACTTGTAGAACTTATTATAAAACACTTATATCATAGCACTTACTATAAAACACTTATAATATCCAATATTTCACTTATTTATAAAAACACACACACTTGTGCATTCCTGCGTACACTATTTACAATTTCCCACACACCTGCTCAGTATTCACACTCGGAGTGATACTCTGTGAAACATTTAGGGAACAGGGGGACGTTGCACTCTGCACACTGGTATGAGATCTCTTTTCGTGCTAGGGGACGGGGTCGGTTGACAGACATGGCACCGCCTGTACGTCAGACGACCTGCTGTAGTACAGCCAATCTCCACCAGCTTATACCACCAGAAATACTCAGCACAGCTGAGCCTGTCCGCTGTAGCCGCTGTCTCCCGCGTAGCACCTGTCACCTGAGCAGTTGAATATTCCTCAAGGAGTTTGCATGCCAGCTTCCTGACAAGCTCCTTGAACAGTATGTAACTGTTCAGCACAATGATATCAAGATGTAAAAACGCCTTCCTGTACCACCTGCAGGACTTACGTAGGCAATCAACCTCATCAATTTGCATGTCCGATTTATCAACCAGCCGCATGTTGATATTATAACTGCTGACACCATCTGGCTTTATCATGGATTCCCTGGTCCTGTAGTCTGTTTTCCTAGTTTCCTCCAACACCCCCTTATGTACTGCAGACAACATGTTAACCCGTCTCGTGTCATGCCAGAGAAGGGCTAACATGTTGCCACATTTCTTGGTCAGCAGGGCTCCTTTCTCAGCATTTGCCAGAAATACTAGGGGGACGTGGAAGGTGTGTCCAAGATATTCACAGAAGAAATCTGTGCAGCATGTGAGGTGGTGTGTGGGGTGAAGAGAAGACGAAAGGGAGTTCAGGGAACAGCATGGTGGACTGAAGAGGTGAGAGAGGCTGTGGCACAAAAGAAGAAAGCATATAATGAGTGGATGAGGAACGGCCGACGAAGAAGCTGCGAGACGGACAAGAGAGTTATATGTAGAGAGGAGGAGAGAGGTGAAAAGATTAGTAAGAGAGAGTAAGAAGAGAGTAGATGAGGAATTTGGAAGGATTTTGAGTGCAAAGTGGAGGGAATGTAAGAAAATGTTCTGGAAGGAGGTAAAGAGAGCTAGACAGGGTGCCAATGAAGTCAGTGGGGGTGTGAAAGATAAAAATGGTAGATTACTAGTGGAGAAGGGAGAAAAGGTAAACAGATGGAGAGAACACTTTAATGAACAGTTGAACATAGAGAATGAAAGTAATGCAAGTATAATGAACTGTTGAACATAGAGAATGAAAGTAATGCAAGTATAAGTGGCTGGAGAATGGCGGGGAGAAGGAGGGTTGTGAGAAGAGAGGAAGAAATCACCAGGATGGAAGTGGTGGAAGCAATGAAGAAAGTTAAAATGGGGAGAGCCCCAGGAATTGATGGAGTGTGTGGTGAAATGCTGAAGCATGGGGGATAGTAATAGAATGGATGTGGAAGGTGTGCAGATTGGCACGGGAGGAGGGTAGAGTCCCGGAGGATTGGAAGTCAGGTATAATTATTCCTCTGTACAAAGGAAAAGGAGAAAAAGCAGTGTGTGGTAATCATAGGGGCATTTGCCTTCTCAGTGTAATAGGAAAAGTATATGGTAGGATACTTAATTGACAGAGTTAGGGAAATAACAGAGGAATTAGTTGGAGAACAAAAGGGAGGTTTTAGGAAGGGAAGAGGTTGTGTAAACCAGATATTCATTCTTAGATCCTTAGTGGAAAAGTTTCTAGAGAAGGGAAAGAAGTTGCATGCAGCCTTCATGGATCTGGAGAAAGCATATGACAGGGTGGATAGACAAGGATTGTGGAAAGTATTAAGAATATATGGAGTGGATGGGAAGTTGTTGAAGACAGTGAAGAGTATGTATGAGGGTGCTAAGGCTGCAGTGCGTGTGGATGGCAAACTGAGTGAATCTTTCCATTTGAAGGTTGGATTGAAAAAAGGATGTGTCATGTCTCCATGGTTGTTCAATCTGTACATGGATGCGGTTATAAAAGAGATACAAGGTTGGGCAGTGGATGTTGGAGCGGCCCTAGTGAGAGAGGGCAGTGTTTGGAAACTCCCTGTACTGTTGTTTGCAGATTTTTTTTTTTTTTTTTTTTTTGTGTCCGACTCTGGGCATAGGCTTCACAGCCTGCTATCAAGGCCCAGTCGTCCTCCTACAATCTACATGTCACCACTTCGGCGCTTAACACCCACCGTCCATATTGAATACATGCAAGGGCTGTCTCATAAAGGACTGGTGTATTGGTATTAGCGGGGTCATTTTTACGACATGTTGGCGGGTCTTCTGGTAGATCAGTAAAGCCTGATTTAATGAAATTCAAATCCTTAAATTGTTCCCAGCACCAGCGAGGATTCAAACCTGGGTCCCACGGGACCGCAAGCCAACTCTCTACCTATCGAGCTACCGCCTCCCCTAAATGATACTGTGTTGTTGAGTGAAGATGAAGGGGAGCTACAAGGCTTGGTAGTTGAGTTTGGGAGAGTGTGTAAGAAACGGAATCTAGAGGTGAATGTGGGGAAGAGTAAAGTGATGGTCTTCGAGAGAAGTGAAGTCAGTGAATGTACAGTGAGATTGGATGGGGAGGATATGGAGAATGTGAGTGCATTTAAGTACTTGGGTAGTGTGATGAGTAAGGATGGAAGTCTGGAGGGTGAAGTGCTTGAAAGGGTGCAGCAAGGAAGGAAGGTTGCCAGTTCGTTGAAAGCAGTGATAAGAAACAGGGAAGTGAGCATGGAAGTGAAAAAGTTGTTACATGACAGTATTGTGATACCAACTCTAACAAATGGAAGTGAACCTTGGACCCTGTTGGAAGGACAGAAGTCAAGAGTGAGAGCAGCGGGAATGAGTTATTTGTGAGGAGCATGTGGAGTCACATGGAGAGACAGACTAATAAATGAGGAAGTGAAGCAACGTTGTGGTGTGGATGTGGATGTGATAGGAAGCGTTAGGAGAAACACGTTAAGGTGGTTTGGGCATGTGGAGAGGATGGAGAGTGAAAGACTGATGAGGAGAGTGTATGTGAGTGAGTTGGAGGGGGTGAGAGGGAGGGGGAGGCCGGGGATGAGATGGAGGGATGGAGTGGAGAGATACATGTGGGAGGGGGGTGTGAGTTGGGAACGGGGTAGTGAAATGGCGGGGGACAGAGCGACATGGAGGCGATTTGTTTGTGGCCACCCCATGCAGGATTGAGGCGTCTGGCAATAGATAGATATATAGTGACTAGGAAATTCTTTCTGTTGGCCCTAACACTTCCACAGGACCCAGTACCATGGTCATGCAATTACTTGGTCAGTGCCAGGGCAGTGTAATAATTATTGGTATACAGAATGTGATAGCTGCTGAAATACCTTTCCATGAGCACTTTCACTACTGATGCAGGGAAACCATGAGGACCATCACTAGGTATATCAACATCTGTTGTCGAATAAAAACAATCGCATCCAGCATATACCCAGTTTTGCAGTCGCAAAGCACAAAGAATTTAAGGCCAAATCGGTGACACTTTGATGGCACATACTGAATAAATGCCAGCCTGCCCCAAAATAACACCAGTGACTCGTCAGTAACCATTTTCTGGAATGGAAGAAAAACCCTGGAAAATGACTCCTTGAGCACTGTAAGGATTGGTCTTATTTTCCATAACCTGTCATTCGATGCAGGCCCGTATTTTCTGTTGAAGTGAAGGAACCTTAGGATGGTCAGGTACCTATCATGGGCCATATACTTACCGAAGACAGGTATGCCCACGAGTTCATCAACCAACCAATAGTCATCGAGCACGTGTTTTCTTACTTGTGCCATCCACATGATAATGGTGAGCCATACAAACATCTCCCCCACCTGCACAGGTATCTAGACACCATGGGCGTGCTCTCGCCAGCAGCCACGTCCAGCCACCACACACACATGGCCTGGTGGAAACTGATCTCCACCAGGTACTGCATTATTGCAGTTGTGAAAATGGGCACTGTGTGGAAACTCCCTGTACTATTGTTTGCAGATGATACTGTGTTGTTGAGTGAAGACGAAGGGGAGCTGCAAGGCTTGGTAGATGAGTCTGGGAGAGTGTGTAAGAAACGGAATCTAAAGGTGAATGTGGGGAAGAGTAAAGTGAAAGTCTTCGAGAGAAGTGAAGCCAGTGAGTGTACAGTGAGATTGGATGGGAAGGATATGGAGAATGTGAGTGAATTTAAGTACATGGGCAGTGTGATGAGTAAGGATGGTAGTCTGGAGGGTGAAGTGCTCGAAAGGGTACAGCAGGGAAGAAAGGTTGCTGGTTCGTTGAAAGCAGTGATAAGAAACAGGGAGGTGAGCATGGAAGTGAAAAAGTTGTTACATGACAGTATTATGATCCCAACTCTGACATATGGAAGTGAAGCTTGGACCCTGTTGGAAGGACAGAAGTCAAGAGTGAGAGCAGTGGAAATGAGTTATTTGAGAGGAGCATGTGGAGTCACATGGAGAGACAGACTAACAAATAAGGAAGTGAAGGAGCGTTGTGGTGTGGTTGAGGACGTGATGGGAAGCATTAGGAGAAACACGTTAAGGTGGTTTGGGCATGTGGAGAGGATGGAGAGTGAAAGATTGACGGGGAGAGAGTATGTGAGTGAGGTGGAGGGGGCGAGAGGGAGGGGGAGGCCGAGGATGAGATGGAGGGATGGAGTGGAGAGGTATATGAGAGAGGGGGGTGTGAGTTGGGAGCGTAAGTAGTGAAATGGCGGCGATTTGTTTGTGGCCACCCCGTTCGGGATTGAGGCGTCTGGCAATAGATAGATAGACAGAAAATGGCCCTGAACAAACTGCTAACAGTCCAGGGCCGGGGGGGAAGCTCATCCTCCTGCACACCTGCATCCTCCTCATCAAGTGCTGGCACAGACGGCTTAAAGACGGCACCATGCTCCCACACGAGTGTATCAACTCTACTCTCACGTGGTACAGCCGGCTGTCTGTCAGTTCCAGGACATTTCTTTATCACTCGTGCATGCCCTCGGGCAGAAGGTAGGGGGGGAGAGAGAGAGGTGCGGAAGGTGGGGGAGTAAGTGGATGATGACTCACCTGACGCGGAACTTGCATGGGGAGACGCTCGGTTCTGTGTATCTCCATGTGGGGCCCGAGTGGTAAATACCACTCCCGAAGGGCCCGGTTGTGAAGAATCAGCCCTTGAGGTGCCAGGCTGAGATGTTGGGGAGCACTGAAGGATGAGACGTCGATGAGCAGATGGCGAGTGTTGGAGAGACGGCTCTGCAGCGTTTATTCCACAGGTGACCGCCAGGTCCATGGTCACCTTCCCGATGTTCTGGGTCATTGATCACCTCCTCCTTGCCGAATTCATCACTCTCATAGGCTCTTCCCTCTTCCTGAAGAAATCTCAGAGTCTTCTCTGGCTTCAGAGAGCGGGTAGGGGTCGGGGGGGAAGAGAGCTCTCTCTCCACGTGGTACCTCTTCCTCTCCACCGAGGACGTGCTATCGCTGAGTGCTCGAGATGACTGTTTTTTTTTTTTTTTATACAAGGAAGAAGGAACCAAGGGCCATGGACCCGCATACTGTTCCTTCCAAGAAAAAGAAAAAACAATACAAAAGAGAGCCAAATTCAAGATCCATTCATTTCGAGATGCCTGGACACACTGCGTTTGAAAGATTGGAGATCATAGGAAGCAGGGAATACAGACAGAGGGAGACAGTTCCAGAGTTGACCAGTTGCATAAATGAAGGACTGGGAGTAACGGTTAACTCTTGCATTAGAGAGTTGGACAGAAAAGGGATGAGAGTTTGTTGCTACACGGGTACTACGTGCCCATCGTAGAGGTGGAGGGATGCAAGCAGACAGTTCAGAGGAACAGTGATCACTGAAGTAGCGATAGAAGAGAGATAAAGAAGCAACAGTGCGGCGAAGAGCCAAAGGTTGAGGGGAATCAGTAAAAGGAAGAGAGTTAATGAGACGAAAAGCCTTTGACTCCACCCTATTGAGAAGAACCACATGTGGGGAGCCTCCCCACACATGAGAGTTGTACTCCATACACGGGCGAATAAAACCCGTGTACAAGGTCAACATCTGTGCAGGGGTAAAGAAAGCTCGGAGTCGGCCCAGCACACCTAATCTCTTGGAAGCAGATTTCACAAGAGATGTAATATGTTCTTTCCAAGACAAATCCCGAGAGAATGAAACCCCTAGCATGTTCAAGGATGATGCAGGACCGAGCTGGATATTATTAAACATTAGTGGGTAATCCTGAGGAAGATTTTGTCGGGCTGATAAGTGTAAGAACCGAGTTTTTGATGCATTAAAAATAACAAGATTATTTTTACCCCAATCAGAGATATGAGCCAAGTCAGACATTAGGTGTGCCATAGCCTCATCCCTTGTTTGCTGAAGTAACTGCTGAGATGGACGTTGCGGAAATCGAATGGAAAGGTGAAGGGTGGAATCATCAGCATATGAGTGGATAGGGTTAGATGTACAGCTTAGAAGGTCATTGATGAATAAAAGAAAGAGAGTTGGTGATAGGCCAGAGCCCTGAGGAACACCACTGTTGATAGGTCTAGGAGAAGAACGATGGCTGTCTACAACAGCAGCTATAGAACGACCAGAAAGGAAGCTAGAGATCATGGCACAGATAGAAGGACAGAAACCGTAAGAGGGCAGTTTGGAAATCAAAGATTTATGCCAGACTCGATCGAAAGCCTTTGAGATGTCAAGTGCAATGACAAAGCTTTCGCCAAAGTCCCGAAAGGAGGATGACCAGGAGTCTGAAAGGTAGGTGAGAAGATCGCCAGTGGAGCGTCCCTGACGGAACCCATACTGACGATCAGAAAGAAGGTTGTGACAGGAAAGATGCTTTAACATTTTTCTGTTAAGAACTGATTCGAAAACTTTTGATACACAGGATGTTAAAGCAATTGGACGATAGTTAGAGGGTTGGGAATGGTCACCCTTCTTTGGGACTGGCTGAATGAGAGCAAACTTCCAGCAAGAAGGAAAGGTATAAGTTGAGAGACAATGGCGAAAGAGTTTAGCACAGAAGCACAGTTTTTGAGGACAACAGGAGGGACTCCATCCGGCCTATATGCCTTGTTAATGTTGAGGCCAGTGATGGCTGAAAATACATCAGATGAAGAAATTTTAATGTCAGTCATGAGGAAGTCTGAGGGGGGAAGTGATGGAGGAACAGCACCGGAATCGTCTAAGGTAGAATTGGAGGAGAAAGTCTGAGCAAAGAGATCTGCTTTATCGTAGAAGAAATAGCTACAGAGCCATCAGAGTAGAAAAGAGGAGGGAAGGATGATGAGGTAAAGTTGTTAGAAAGGTTTTTGGCAAGGAGCCAAAAGGAGCGAGAAGAATTCGAGTTGGAGAACATTTAGAACGGATGAAATTATTTTTAGCAGAGCGAAGAACAGACTTAGCACGATTCCGGGCAGAAATATAAAAAAGATGTGATTCAGGGGTGGGTTGGCTCCGGTACCTTTCAAAGGCCCTCTCTCTGTTGCGGACAGCATTAGAACAAGCGTGATTAAACCAAGGCTTTCTTGCATTATTCAGAGGATATGAGAAAGGAATGTATGCTTCCATGCCCGAGAGAATACCCTCCGTAATGCGCAGGGCACACTCAGACGGCTCCCGGCCATGGAAGCAATAATCATTCCATGGAAAATCAAAGAAGTACTGCCTGAGGGCCTCCCAATCTGCAGCTCCAAAGTGCCACAGGCGGCGTTTCTTTGGAGGGTCCACAGGCTGTACTGGAGCAATAGGACAGGTTAAGGTAATAAGGTTATGATCGGAGAAGCCCAACGGAGAGAAAAGATTAACAGTGTAAGCAGAAGGATTAGTTGTTAGGAAAAGGTCAAGTATGTTGGAACTCTCTCCAAGGCGGTCAGGGATATGGGTAGGGTGCTGTACAAGCTGCTCTAGGTCATTAAGGATAGAAAAGATGTAGGCTTGTTCACCAGGTGGATCAGTGAAAGGAGAGGAGAGCCAAAGGTGGTGGTGAACACTGAAATCTCCTAGAATGGAGATTTCTGAGAAAGGAGAAATGGATAGAATGTGTTCCATCGTAGAAGTAAGATAGTCAAAGAATTTTTGATAGTCGGTAGAATTAGGAGATAAGTAAACAGCACAGATATATTTAGTCTGAGAATGACAGGAAAGCCGAAGCCAGAGAGTAGAGAATTCAGAAGAATCAAGTTCAGGAACACAAGAGCAAGATAGATTGTTGCATACATATACACAACAGCCACCTTTGGCTTTGAAATGAGAATAGAGAAAGTAGGAGGATACAGAAAAGGGCTTGCTGTCAGTTGTCTCAGACAGCTGAGTCTCAGAAAGAAAGAGAAGGTGAGGTTTAGAGGAGAAGAGGTGGTGCTCAACAGAGCGAAAGTTAGAGGAAAGGCCGCGAATGTTACGGAAATGAAGAAGGAGTGAGTCAGACAGTGGTTCCAGGCAGCTCTGAGAGTCGTCACCGGGAGAGGGGCGGATGGTGGGGGCATTTATGGTCCCCCCCCCCCGGGGACTCCGAGGCACGGTTTTCATTAGCCATTTTTGGATTTTTTGAAAAGGAAGTGTAGTGTGTAGTGTGTATGTAGTTTAGTGTTAACAGTTAGAGAAACTTGTACTGGAGAGCATGCTGGTCTACTCTCTGTGTTACTGAGACACTGAAAAAGTTTAGCAAAGGGGGATGGTCAGGAACAAGTCCTGAGGACTGATGAAATGGGAGCTCCAGCTCTCCCTGTCATCAGCTTACCATCCTCCTTGGGAGTACTGCCCTGCTCGACTGGTGCTACCGTCTCCTCACCTAGGCCCATCCAATATCACTATCACTTAGCCCTTTCCCCGGCACTAAGGGTAGAACTTTCGTTGGGGCCAATGAGATAATTGGCCCTTCATGCCGTGCGAGGGAATCAGATGATGACGAGGAAGAAGACATGGCTCCTCATGCTACCACTGCCGCTTACAGACTGAACCGTGCAAGATCAGGGTACCTGGGGGTCCTACCTACCCGCTGGGTATCACAGAATATGGTGACAAGTTCAGAGGGTGGCAGGAAGGTGAGTACGGTATATCACGTCAGCCAGCGGCGCTCCGTGCCCCAAGTCATGACATCTATACACGTCAGCCGGTAGTTAAGGGTTAAGTGGATGGGGTGGGTAGGGGCTGGGGATAACTTAGCACCTCTCAACATCAAATGCTCCAGTCCCATAGGCCTTGACACACTTCAAAATTTCTTGTTCTTGTAAATGGTGTGGAATGACTCATTCAGGCCGTACTCCCTGGCCAAGTGCGCAAACTTCTCTCCTTTCTCCACTCTATGAATAACGTCCAAATGCTGCTGATAACTGAGAGCCTTCTTTTTGGGCCCCAGCTGGGTCGATTGTCTCCTTGGGGGGTTGAGGCCATCCATAACAGAGCCAAGGAAGAGGTAACCTTGACAAAAAAAAAAAAAAAAGTCCAAGTGGCTCTCACAACTCACAGGGGAATGCATGTAGTTACCAGTTGGTGGGACAGGAGGTAAAAAAAAAAATGGGAGCTGTAGTGTACACACTTGCCACCAGGGCCGGGCTGTGATTGGCTCCTGGGTCTAGGTTGTCTGTGACTGGCTAGCAGCCGCAGAATACAGTATGGGTGCCCGGATATTATAAATCTCCTCGGAAATGAGCAACTTTGGAACCTAGGAACCGCATTTTTCTGTTTTTTTCTGTGGAATAAAAAAAATTGGGACTGGTTGGGCAAAGTATCACGGATTACAACTCTTTGGCTTACAGATTCGTGAATTATGCAAAATCCACTGTATGTGAATGGTACACGTGCTTTAAGAAAGACAACACGTCAGTCCAAAACTCTCCATATCCTGGCCATCCGTCAACCTCTCAAACTGATGAAAATAGGGAGAAAATTTGACAGGCAATCTTGGAAAATCTACGTTACACTACTGACGAACTAGCAGAGGCTTCCAGTATTTTCTTGGATTATAATCAAATGGATTTTGATACAAAATCTTGACAAAATTCACCCCATCTTCACACAGAAGATCAAAAGGCAAATTGAGTGAACGTGTTTCAGGATTGGGGGGGATGAGTTGAAATATAACCCAGAATTTCTCTCACATGTCACTATGAGTGACAAGACCTGGGTCTACAGGTACGACCCCGAAATCAGACAGCAGTCCAGTCAATGGATGACACCGGCATCTCCAAGACCAAAAAAAGTATGTCTGGTAAAGTCCACCATCAAGACAAAGTTGATCTTGTTTTTCGACACTGAGGGAGTAATTCACAAAAGAATCTGTTCCCCAAGGACAGACTGCTTACATTACAGTGCTGAGATGTCTATGAGCAAGCATCAGGCGCAAACATCCAAAAACATTGGGCACCCAGAAATTATTCTTGCATCACAACAGTGCCCCATCACACATTGTGTTCAGTTCAGCAACTTTTAGACAAAAACAAAGACACTGCTGCTCCGCACCCCCTCTGCTCACCAGATCTCTCTCCCTGTGAGTTTTTCTTGTTCCCCATGATTAAGTTAGAACTGAAAAGATGATCTGACAACTTGGAAGAATCCAGGAAAAAACGGAAGTCTCTGGACAAGGTGACAAAATGATGACTACAGGAAGTGTTTCTAGGAATGGGAAAAGCTTTGGGACAAGTAAACAGCAACTCAAAGGGAGTACTTTGAAGGGAACTAAAATGGATTTACTGTAAGTTTTGTAATGAACTGTCTTCTTAACAATTCCAGGAATTTTGGGGTACCCCTCTCGTACATTTATTCTGTGTCACAATACGAGAATATAGATCACTGAAGGTGAATGAAAGTGAGAAAGGAGGAGATCAGTAAGATGAGCCAAAAGTGGGGAAACCCTCAGGAATTGATGAAGTGTGTGGTTAAATGCTGAAGCATGGGGGGAGACAGCAGCAGAATGGATATGCAAGATGTGTAGATTGGCCCGGGAGGAGGGTGGAGTCTTGGAGGATTGGAAGTCAGGTATAGTTCTTCCCCAGTACAAGGGAAAAGCGGAAAGGACGTGTGTGGAAATCATAGGGGAAAGAGTATCGTATACAGTGGGATACTTGTTGACGGAGTTATGGAAATAAGAGAGGAATTAGTTAGACAAGAAGAGGGACGTATTAGGAAGGGAAGAGGTAATGAAGACCAGATATACATCCATACGTTTTTAGTGGAAAAGTTCTTAGAGAAAGGAAAGAAGCTGTATGCAGCCTTCATGGATATGCAGAAAGCATACGACAGAGTGGATGGGCAAGGAATGTGGAAAATATTATGAATACATGGGAGTAAATGAGAAGCTGCTGAATGCCATTTAAAGTATACATGAGGGTGCTAAGGCTGCAGTGAATGTGGATGGTGAACTCAGTGAATTTTTCTATTTGAATGTTGGACTCAAATAGGGATGTGTCATGTCTCCATGGCTATTCAATCTGTATATGGATGGAGTATGGAGTTATAAAAAAGATACTTTACAAGGAAGGACAGTGGATGGTGGAGTGGCCCTAATGAAAGAGGGCAGCAGTTGGAACCTTCCTGCTCCACGGTTTGCAGATGATACTGTATCGTTAAATGAAGACAAAGAGGAAATGCAAGGCTTGGTGAAAGAATTTGGGAGAGTTTGTAAGAATAGGAATCTAAAGGTCAATGTAGGAAAGGGTAAACTTATGGTCTTTGAGAGAAATGAAGCCACTGAATGTGCAAAGAGGTGGGACGATGAGAAAATGGAAAAGATGAGTGAATTTAAGTACTTGGGTAGTGTGATGATTAAGGATGGAAGTTTGGAGGATGAAGTGCTTCAAAGGGTACCACAGGGGAGAAAGGTTGCTATGTATTGAAAGCATTCATAAGAAATAGGGAAGTGAGCATGGAAGTAAAAAAGTCACTGCATGATAGTACTGTGATACCAACTCTAACATATAAAAGCAAAGCTTAGACCTATTTGGAAAGTCAAGAGAGAGAGCAGAGGAAATGACTTAATTTGAGAGGAGCATGTGTAGTTACATGGAGAGGCAAAATAACAAATGAAGTGAGGGAGCATTGTGGTGTGGATGTGGATGTGATAGAAAGTGTTAGGAGAAATACACTGAGGTGATATGGCAGTGGAGTGGATGGAGAGCGGGAGACTGACGTGGAGACTGTATGAGAGTGAGGTGGAGGGGGAGGCCAAAGATTAGATGGAGGGATAGAGTGGAGAGGCCTATGGGTGAGGGGTATGTGAGCTGGAGGGGACAGGGAGACATGGAGGCAATTTGTTTGTGGTCATTCCTCACAGGATTAATGGGTCTGGCAATAGACAGATAGATAGACAGACAATCACAACCAACAGTCATGATGTTTTTAATCTGCATGATTTTACAGTTCCATCTCCTAAAAAATTCTTCCACTATCGTCCCAATCTCTACAATCACCACCAAAAGTCATCTCCCATGGAAATCCAATTCCGATGTCATGTGATAGAGCTTCAAGTACCATGATAACAATAAGGGACTTGTAAATGACCCGATACATTAATGTTCAAGGAAAAGCCATCATTCAAACCTGTGTTCACTTTCACCTGGGTTCAAGCGCTCTGTACACTGCCATAACCACTCAAACCAACCACTTCTCAATCCGAACCTTTCTCATTGTCCACTTCACCTACTACCTGGGCACTATGTCAAAGGTTTTCCCCAAATCAACAAAAACAAATTACAACTCTTCCTTCCTATATATTTGTCCTGAAGCTGCTGGACACAGAATAGTGCATCAGTGGTCCCTTTGCCAGGCATAAACCCAAACAGCATCTCATCAATATTCATTCTTTCCCTTATCATAGATTGTGCAGTGGCAGTATCACAACCACTGAGGTAAAACAAAGGTGTGCTGCTGCACAAAGTCCAACCATTTGTTTTACCATTTGGTACTGGGAAATGTTTTGCTGTTGCACAAAGCTCAACTATTTGTTTTACCATTTGTTATTGGGAAATGTTTTGCTGCTGCGCAAAGTTCAACCATTTGTTATTGGGAAATGTTTTGCTGTTGCACAAAGCTCAACCATTTGTTTTGCCATTTGTTATTGGGAAACATTTTGCTGTTGCACAAAGATCAACCATTTGTTTTAACATTTGTTATAGGAAAAGTTACAGTATTACAGTATCTGCATCATGTCAGCCAGAACATAGACTACTAGTGCTGATGCTGAAATCAAAGGATGACAAAGAGAAAAAAAAGGCTAGGTTGTATGCAGCTGCTGAAGATGTGGAGACTGGAGATGGGACTGAAGACTATTCCAGTTAAGCCCTCCTGTTTGCATGGATAATCCCCATGTTTGTTTACCTTCACAATCCACCCACTGCATATGAGTCTTGCCAGTTCATGTCATTAGAGTAATAGACTGATTATCCAGGATATATGCTGTAAAGGGGTGCCCATGACAATCTAAAATCATGATTAATCTGGCAGAAACAAAACACATGCACTGTTAGATTGATTCATTAACCCTTCAATGGCTGTGGGTTCAGAAGCTTGTGTGCTGCCCTGGCCAGTCCAGGGACCATTTTTTCATAGCTCTAAAACCAATTTCTTTTTCTGACAGATGTGAAGAGAATCATCTGGCACATCTGGCAATGTTTTTTTTTAGCTTCCTAAACCCATCCTCTAATTCGTTATGATTCGCAGAAGAATTCATAAAATTACAGAGCATGTGCCATTTTTAACATCGGGTGGCATGTGTATGTGTCACTAAAAAAAGCCTGTAGCCATTGGGTGGCATGTATATGTGTTTTGGACATTTTATGCTGTACAGTAATACCTTGATATACGATACCCCTAGATGTAATACCCCAGCTTAATGATGGGGGTGGAAATACCCCAATACCCTGTCTAACGTTGGCCAAACCCTGGTTTAACAATGGGTTTTTACTTATTTTTTTTACAGATTGATATTTTAGTCTAAAATTGTGTGTTTAGGTTGATTTATAAACTGTTTTTAGACTTTGATTAATGAGTTTTAGACACAGGCAGGGTGAACATTGTCATTCTGGGGTACAATTTACTAAGCTTGATTTTTTCCAGACTTATATTTGATGATTTTCAGATTTTATTTGTTAGTTTAGTGAGTTATTTACAGGTGTTAGGGTTAGGTTAGCTTTCTTGACAGCTGTTAGGTCATTTAGACTGGCTTTACACTTGTTTTTGGGCTCATATGGATGGGTTTTGGGCTTGGTTTGGGGGAAAAGCCAAGGCTAGTAAACACTTCACATTACTTTACATGTTAACGCTTTTGCACACGGGACCGCAATTTACGTTTCATGTGGTGTGGTGTGCCAAAGCACAGGACCTCAAATTGCGTGAAAACGCAAAAAAAAATTAACCAAAAAATAGTTTTCAGTCGATTTGCATCAAATTTTGTAGTGTTCTAGCAGCCACGTGTCTCTCCCGAGGTAAGACCTTGACAACACTGCAATAGCTCATATGTGCCTGTACGTAGTGATAGAATCTCAGTGCTCCACTAGCAGCCAGACAGCAGGGTCGTGCTGTGTTGAATTGTCCCTTTAAATCCGCCATTTTCCCCCTCCCACCCAAGGCTGAAGCCATTATTGAAATAATGTGATTGAACAGTGTTTTTGACTATACCGTAAAGTGATTGTGTCTACTGAACACAGACATATTGTTTGTAAAGCATTGGGGCCCGTTATCTGCCGTTATGCCTAGAGGCAGGAGTCTGGTTTGTTATAGCGGGGTATCCACCCACCCAGCCCATAAATGATGTATTTTACCCTTATAGTGAAGCCATTACTTATATCTGTAAAACATATAGTGCCTAGATTAGTGAAATAACTGACATACCATAGCAGGCATTATGTTATGCCATAGAGATACATAGACATATGCATCAGTTGCTAAGCGAACAGGCGCTCTCATACGCCATACAGTAAGGGAGGGAATAACAGAGGAGGCTGGGATGGAATCATGTGATAGTGTTTTATATTGCATATGGTTCAGTGTGAAATATACGTATAAAATAGTGCAGCGAGTGTTCACTGAGAAATATTGCGTGCAATGACTGACAGCGGAAAGTTACGTAATGATCAGAGACAAGAAAATACGCCACACAGCGACACATACATGACATTATATATGTATGTTGTGCAGCGAATGTTCGGGGAGAAATCTATTGTGTGCATCACATGTGTTAGGCAAACGTGGTGCAAGGAACAGAGAAAATGCCACAGACACACACACACACACAACTCACACACTACCTAACTCATCTTCAGTTCCTTGAATTTCCTGCCAGCAGCTCAATACCTCTGGAACGAGTGAGTTATCCATATTTTGTTGATTTGTATTTTGACCTATTTCTACATTTCTATATTTTTTTTTACAAATAAGTATTGTTTTTTTACATATACACATATGAGATGGAAAAAAGTTCAGCTTTAGTATCAGTACCTAGCAAAAAGACTAGTGGTCATGTCGAGTTAATGAGAGCACTATCAAAGAGCTTATGATATTTCACGTGCTATAGGAGGAGGCTGTAGCACGGGCCGAACAGGGTAGTACTCCCGAGGGGAATGGGAATGCTGGTGATAGGGAGAGCTGGAGCTCCTTTCACTAGTTACCTAACCATCCCCCTTTGCTGACCTTTTCAGTGTGACAGTAACATGGAGAGTAGACCAGCATACTCTCCCAAACATTTCCTCTAACTATCCTTTGCACTACACCACATTCGCTTCACATATTACACAATGTATCCCACTACGTTACAGGGGTTGACACCAGCAAGGGCATGCGGCCAGAAACCTTTGCCCCCGCTACCTAGTGGCGGACTTTGGGGGGAGGCTTGACTGGGGTTCCGCCGGCATAGATCATGGGTCTGGGGCGAGATGGGGCTCGAACCTGTGCTAGAGGGTACAGGGCACTTCGGTTCCCAGGCTGCCGCTTCCGCTCAATAGACAGGGGCCCGAACCTGGGAGTAGCGCCCCAGGAGGCTGCCCTATAAGTGGGTGTATAATGGCGGGGCAGTTGCAATGCCAAGCCGCGCTTGGAGGGTGTCCCTGCAGCTGTCCTGGCAGGGTGCCCCGAGGCCACTACCACAGCCACTGGTAAGCTGGTGGGCTAGGGGTCCCAGATCCATTGCTTGGACCTGGGTCTGTGCAATGGGCCGGGCCTTTGGAATGTTTACCCCCCTTTATCTTACCGACTATGAACTACAAAAACAAGCACCAAAGCAAGCCTGAGGACAGCAAATCACCCAGGGGGTTTAGGGTGGGTTCATGGAATGTGGGAAGTATGAGAGGAAGAGCAGGGGAAGTCGGTGAGGCATTCAGTAGGAGGTGGGTGGATGTGGCATGTTTGCAGGAAGCCCAGTACAGGGGTGGATCAGCCAGAAAGATTGTTGGGAAGGATTGCTACTATAAGTTGTTTTGGCAGGGGGGAACTGACGGATATGGAGGTGTGGGTGTGTTGGTTGCAGAGAAATGGGTGGAATATGTCATGAATGTTATGAGAGTAAGTGATAGGATAATAGTAGTGAAAATCTTGATCGGGCAGAAAATTATTTCAGTTATATCGGCATATGCTCCACAGGTAGGATTGGAAGACACAGAGAAGGACAGATTTTGGGATGATTTAATACGTGTAGTGAGTGGTATGGGTGATGATGAGGTAGTGGTTCTGGGAGGGGATTTAAATGGTCATGTGGGTGAAGCAGCTCAAGGTTATGAAGAAGTCCATGGAGGATGTGCATATGGTGTGAGGAATGCGGAAGGGGAAAGAATACTCGAGTTTGGGGAGGCTATGGACATGATTGTGTGCAACACACATTTTAGAAAAAGAATCAGCTGGTTGATTATGTACAAGTCCGGGGGAAACAGTAGTCAGATAGATTATTTTCTGGTCAGGAGGGTTGATAGGAGATTAGTGAGGGATGTTAAAGTTATAGGAAGCGAGGAGTGTGTGCAGCAGCACAAACTGTTGATTTGTGACATGGTGCTTAAGGAACGTGTGATGAGAAGGAGGACATATGTACCTAGGAGGAAAATATGGAAGCTGGGAAACCAATCAGTAAGGGATGCCTTTTATGGAGAGATGAGGAGAGTGGTGGCTGAACAGGAAGCCGTAGATAGAGGCGTTAATGAACAGTATAGAGCCCTTAAGAACAACCTCTTCAGAGTTACCGATGCAATATGCGGTTGGACAAGAGGCCCACCAAGACATAAAGTAACTTGGTGGTGGTATGAGGGTATGGAAGACGCAGTTAAGGAGAAAAGAAAGCTTTTCCGGGAATGGAAGAAGGGTGGTAACAGGGAGGAGAACTTGGCTGCCAAGCGCAGGGCTAGAAGAGAGGTATACAGGGCGAAGTCTGACTCACAAAGACTTTTGATAATCTAAATCATGGAGAAAGGAAAAATATGATTTTTAGGGTAGCAAATCAGGTGAAGAGGGATAATCGGGACATTGTAGGTGAGCAGTGTGTGAAGAATGATGATGGAAGGGTAGTGGTGAACAGTGAGGATATTAAAGATGCATGGAGAGAGCATTATAGCTGATTGTTGAATGAGGAGTTTGATTGGGATAGAGAAGGTTTGGAGCCCGCTGATCCAGTGTTTGGCCCTTGGCCTTTGATTGACGCTGCTACTGTGAGTCAGGCAATAGGCAGGATGCGGGTGGGGAAGGCAGCAGGTGTGTCTGGGTTGACTGCCGAAATGTTGAAGGCCTCAGGAGATACTGGGGTGAGGTTAGTCACTGACCTAATAAATAGGATTATATATGAGTGTGTTGTCCCAGATGATTGGCTGAAGAGTGTAATTGTAAATGTGTACAAAGGGAAGGATGATGCCCTGGAAAGGGGATATTACAGAGGTATAAAGCTCCTAGATCAGATATTGAAAGTAATGGAGAGAGTTCTAGAAGGTATGATTAGAGAAAGAGTGAATATCGATGAGATGCAGTTTGGGTTTATGCCAGGCAGGGGGACCAATGATGCCATATTCATTGTTCGACAGCTTCAGGAAAGATATATTGGAAAGAAAATGGAATTGTATTTTGTTTTTGTTGATTTGGAGAAGGCCTTTGACAGAGTCCCTAGAGAGGTGGTGAAGTGGGCAATGAGAAAGCTAGGGTTGGAAGAATGGCTGGTTAGGGTGGTTATGGCCATGTACACGGGTGTTCGCACCCATGCAAAAAAAAAAAAAAAAAAAAAAAAAAAAAAAAAAAAAAAAAAAAGGTAAGAGTGAATGGAGCTTTGAGTGATGAGTTTTCCGTGAATGTTGGTGTGGATCAGGGGTCAGTTTTGAGTCCCTTGTTGTTTATCATGGTGCTTGAAGCCCTCTCACGTGACTTCAGAGATGGACTCCCATGGGAGATGTTGTATGCTGATGATTTGGTGTTGATTGCAGAGAATGAAAAGGAGGCAGAGGAAAGATTTAAGAAGTGGAGAGATGGTATGGGGTACAAGGGCTTAAGGGTAAATGCAGATAAAACAAAAGTGATGATATCTAGGGTCGGCGGCGGTACAATCAGAGGAGAGGGAGAGTAGCCATGTGCAGTTTGCCACAAGGGTGTGGGAAGTAATTCCATCTTGTGTAGTGTTTGTGATAAATGGGTGCACAAGAGATGTAGTGGTATTAGAGGTAGACTGCAAGATGATGCTGATTTCACGTGTGCGGCGTGTCGGGGAGAGCAGGTGGAGATTGTTAGGCGTGACAGGGTTGAACTTGCAGGTGAGTCTCTTGAGTGTGTGGAGGAGTTTCGTTATTTGGGAGACATGTTATGTGCCGGAGGTGGGGCTGGATTTAGCTCGGTTGCTATGGTGAGAAGTGGTTGGAAGAAGTTCAGGGAGCTGTTGCCTCTCCTGACATTGAGAGGACTCTCCTTACATGCTAAGGGGTCTTTGTATGCACCATGTGTTAGGAGTGTGATGTTGTTTGGTAGTGAGACCTGGGCAGAAAAGGAAGAGGATATTCGCAGCTTTAAACATACAGAAATGACGATGATTAGGTGGATGTGCAGTGCGTCCCTGCGTGCAAGGTCTGGGGGGCTGGGTTTACAATGGAAGAGTTGAGAGGTAGGATGGGACTGGAGTGTGTTGGTGTTGTGATGGGGAGAGGTAGGCTGAGGTGGTTTGGACATGTGGAGAGGATGGGGGAGGATAATTGGGTACAGTGGGTGAGAGGTGTTAATATTGGGGGAGGGGTTGGAAGGGGTAGACCGAGAAAGACATGGGACGAGGTTATTGTGACTTAAGGGTTAAGGGACTGAACAGGGAGGCTGCCAGGGATCGAGCAGCGTGGAGAGCCGCCATTAGGTGACCAAGGCCGACGCATGCATGCATGTTGGAGCCTTCAAAAACGAAAATGATAATTTGAGTAAAAAAAAAAAGATAATAATAATAAAACATAACGAGCGAAAATATGTAAGTATTCGTGAGGTAGGGAAATTGAGTGTTTTTATCTCACTTGCGGGCGAGGAAGAGTGTTCTATATTTGTCGTCCATTTACTCCAAAATTATGGGACGTGTCGATTTCCTGTAAGAACCATGACAAAGATCAGTGAATTCTACGAATGTACAGGACATAACTATGTAATTTCTCTGATGAAAAGTTGTGGTTACGTAGGCGGTTATTGTGCGCGCATGATGAAAATGCACCACGGCCGCGAGTACCCCGTAGTTTTTTGGGATTTACTTGGAAACTATGAGGCGTATCAAAACAAAAAGGTATCAGGAGAAAGCTTATGAAATTCTACATAAGATTATGTAATAAAAACATGAGTGTGAGAAAACTTCTGCAGTATACCTCCCAAGTAAATTTTTTTTTACAAAAATGGCTTTTAGTTTTTGGCTATTTTCTTGAAAACTACAAATCGCATCACAACCGGACACACCTCATTAGAAAGCCAATGAAATTCTCTATCGAAACTTATATAACATTTTCCTGTATGATGGAAAACACTCGAACGACGATGTTTGGAAGTGAGATCAACATTCCGAATGTTTATTAACGGCGGCCTAATGTACTTTTATTCGTATTTTTCTGGTTTTTCTTTTGGCTTATCAGCTAGAACACACATCGGCGAATAAGACGATGTGAGTTTCAGGGCAATATTTAGAGGTTTGGGTGGTGAAAATAAGGCAAAAATACGTGCAATTTGCGTCGCGCGGGCGGCCTTGTGGCGGGCCCGGGCAAGTAAAATCATGAGCTGTGAAACTTAATAAAACTTATAGTGCGCGAAAGGGTTAAAAGTACCCCGATTTACGATACCCCACCTAACGATGGGGTTTTACATAACCATTTACATCATTAAGCCGGGGTATGCCTGTATCTGCGTGTCATTACTGGCAGCCCAATAATGGTTCATGAATCAGGAGGTAGCTCTACTGAGGTGTTGCCATCACAGGAACACTATCTGATTTGTGTACAGTAAGTACAGTAAATGCTTGATTTAATGAACACTGATCTAGTGGAGGCCCAAGATAATTAAATTATTTTTTTCCGGTATTTTTGCCAACAGAAAATTTCCGTAAAATCGAGAATAATTTGTTAAGAATATTCTGTACACAGTAATGCATTTCTGGGTGTATTAACCCCTTATGGGCGAGCGACTTACCGATTATACGACTGTATGGGGCATCATATTATCGGAAAAATTAAGTATCAAGGAATAAGCCTAAACATGATTAAATCAATGAAAATGGATGAAAAACGAAGGTAAGAGGTATTACTTGTGTGGTAATATGTCTCTGCTGGCTGTATGAGGAGGGGAGGAGTAAGGGAGGAAAGTGGGCAGGCAGCTTACCACCAGAAGCGCCTGGGGCAAGGCTAACAAACTCTTCATTCATTTTTTTTTTCCTTCTTCACCAATGAACACTAAATTTATCATTTATGCATTCTTTACACTGTTCAATGTCTTCAAAATCTCATGTATGTGTTTCTTATTCTACCTGAATACTTATAACAATAAAACCTACATACATGTACAGTACTCCCCCACTTAACGAATGGGTTAGGTTTCTGGAAAACCGTTCGCTACGTGAATTTTCGTTGCACGAGCCCGTTATAGCATGGGTTCAATGGGGTTTGGTTCCAGACTTCCGATTCCCTCCCCCCCATCCACTAGTATTCACCCTTCTTTGCTCATTATGAATAAATGCTTGTGTATCTTATGACTCCATAACTCACATTCTACAACTATTGTACATAAAGTACATCTACATCCTACAAATGCATACGGCACTTGATTTAAAGATAGTCGACACTGTTGACGGAGCCAGGTCATTGAGGCGAGCTATAGTTTGTTTTTTCACTACGTTTGTGCCGCCTTACTATATCCAGCTTAGTCTCGAGCGTAAGGTTCTTCCTGGAGGCCTTGGCTGCTTGTTGGCTAGGGCTATTTGCAGGTCATTTAGGCATGGTGAGCAGTAGTAGTGCAGCAATGCACATGCAAACTTGGGGAGGCTACAGCTGTTTTGTTTGAATACTAGTACGGGCGTTGTGTCGCTAGAAGCGCTGCTGTCAACAGCTGCAAGTCACTATGAGGCTTTTCTGATGGATGGTACAGCTGATCGTAGGTAAATCAAAAATTGGTAAAATTATCGTTTGAACCCCTAACAGAATTAGGAGATTTTGAACCTTTTTATCGATATTTTAGACAATTCTAAGACACTTTTCTTCTTTGGCATTTTTCTTGCAAATTATTTTTAATTTACTCTTGAAGATAACCTAAGCTAACCTAAACTATCATTGAGGATTAAAACAAAAATAATTTGAGACGAAAATGTCATAGGAGAAAAGTGTCTTAGAATTTTGGAAAATAATGAAAAAATGGATCAAAAACTCAAAATTCTGTTAGGGGTTGAAAAGATAATACTGTAGAACCAAAAAAATTTGTTAAACCAAGTCTAGGCATTCGTTGTGCAAACGAGGGTGGTAAAACACAATTATCGTTAAACCGAATTTTCATTGTGTGTGTTCGTTGCATGAAGGATGCCTGTATTCTATTTTCCTTGGACACTTATAATATTACAACTTATGTACGTATTTTCTATTTTACTTGTTTCAAGGCTTGGGTGGGTAGAGGGCAGGACAGCAGGTGACAAGGATGCCATATTGCCCAATTTCACCAATAAATTAGGGCAGAAAATGGGCAGACGTTACATAACGATGACAGCTTTCTCACAAAGAAGGCATTACGTAATGTCACCCACCTGTTAGGGGTTAAATATGGATTCAGACTGTGTGTGTGTAGCACTGAGAGTTAGCATAGTTTGCTAGGTTTGGGTTGCCTTCGAAGATTTAGCGGAAAATAGCTCTAAATACCAGAAAATTTTCCTTTACACTGGGCCTTGGTTGCAGTGCTCAATTCAGTGGAAAATTTGAGATAACAGAATGAGGGTTGGTTGACTTAGTATGTTAAACTGAGCATCTACTCTAGTAATCATGATACTGATTGAAACCCCACAAGTTTGAATGAGTGGATGTCACAAAACTCAAGAAAGTCGTGTGAACTCAGAAATTATTTTTCATGTGTCTGAAACAGAAGTATTATTTTGTTTATATATATACAGTATATATATATATATACATACATACATACATATATATATATATATATATACAGTAGGCACGGAAAGTATTGACGCTTTTTTGCCGACGTCATTCTTTTTCACGTTAAGTGAAGTAGGGTCGATACTACCCTCCCCTGTGATGAGAAATGAGCTAACGCTTTTTCAACGAGAGCTGGCAACCCTGCTTGACAGGTTTGGCACCACAGGAGCAGGCTCAGTAATGTTTGGGCAGCCACAGGAGGAGGATTGTCTCTGTGTGTGATGCACCACGAGGGCATAAAACGTTTTGACTCAAATAACACAGTTATTTGGTTACCTACCACATTCTCATCATGCCTAAAGTAACCACAAGCAAGGACAAACGTGTGGAAGTGATTACTTTATACAAAGCTGGCCACAAACTCCCATTTATTGCAAATCAGATGGTGTTACACTGAGGACAGTGCAGAGACTGGTGAAGTGGTTCAAGGACAGTGGGGAGGCCATTCCTCCCACTCCACTTCCCAAGCCTGGGAGACCTCGTAAGACAACCTTCAGGACCCGTCAGCTGATCTCAAGGCAAGTTAGCAAGGATCCAAGGCTAACAGCACGGGATTTAAAAGAAAAGAACCCACAGTTGCTGGCAGATGTGTCTGTCAGAAGTGTGCAGCAGCTGTTGCATGACGATCTGGGCTACAGGAGTTTTTGTGCTCGTAAAAAACCACTGCTAACTGCACTTCAGAAGAAAAAGAGAGTAAATTTTTGTAAGAAATATCTTGCCTGGAGTGAGGAGCAATGGAAAACTGTGCTTTGGAGTGATGAGTCAACATTTACNTATATATATAAACTTCTGTTTTGCTTATGTTGCATAAAAATTAAAACCAGAAAAAAAAAAAATTGGGTTCATCATTATACTGAACTGGCAGTGGAGGAGCTCCATCATCACAGTTTTTGACAGCTCAAAAAAACAGGTAATTATTATTATTATTATTGTTTTTTTACATATTTAGACATTTGTGATAGGCTGGGGCACTTACCATCACTCACTCAATGTAGTGCTGCTATGGGTGTCAGCCTTTTCCTCTCTTCCATCCTTCCTCTTCTATCTTTCTTTCCTTCACTCTTTCCTTTTTCTTTTGGCTACAGGTGACTTTACATTCCCTTTTCTGTCTTTGTTTCCTTCATTCTTTCCTCTTCCTTCTGCCTATGGGTGACTTTACACTGACTGACAAGCCAAATGGTTTCCTGTACACCAGAAAACCATTTGCTGTGCTGGGTGGTAACCATAACACCAAATTATGGTGCCTGGTGGTTTAGCGGGTAATTAAGGTACTTCAAATGGATTGAGCTGGTGCAGGTTTATATCCAAGGGGTGGTTGGGGCTTATTGCTCATGTAATGCCACTCAGGGATGAGTGAGGCTGGTCACTCTCATTTCAAATGTCAGGACCAACTTGCCTTGCCCTGGGTTCCTACGCTCCTCATGGGGCGACATAGGATTGGATGATGGATGGATGGATGGATCATTTTACTCAGCAAATTAAGGTCTATCTTTTAGTGTGGAATATTTCATCAAGAAAATTCTCTTTATATATCTCAACACCCCCATGTGTGGGACATAACATCCGAGATGAAGCAACTGCCTGACTGCATCGGATGGTAGAATAGGGTCATGTAAACATACCAGTGACCTTCATTCCCTTATACAGTAACTGTTCAAGCGGGCAGATTTAGTCACAGTGCGCGTTGCATCTGCACGTGACATATCCCCTGATACTCCCTCCCTCTTGGCGGTTTGCCCAGACCAAGCCACAGGTTATGACGATTTTGCTAGGCACTAAAATACAAGTATGAGATTTGGTACTTATGATAGTGCTAAGTACATCTGATACGACTTAGAAAAAAAAAATACCAACCAGTTTTCTGTTACTGATTTGTTGATGAGCATAATATAATAGAAATAAGCTATACAGTAAAACCTCGATATAACGGACTTCAGTAGACCGGAATTCGCTTTTATCAGACTCGAGGAGCTACCGGACTAAACTTCTATATATCTGAAAAAGTCCGATATAGCCAGAAAGCAGTCCAGACTACCTGACAACTTCAGCTATGTTCACCACAATAAGACAAGTAAAAGACATGTTTTTGAGTGCACAGTACAGTATTATTATACCATTTGATTAATGTAGTGAAGGTATTTATAACACAGTACAATACTGCAATGATGGTGAAAACCACTGATGCAATCCGGACTAATGTCTGATATATCGGAAAAAGTCCGGATTAGCAGGGGTAAGTCTGGATGTCGCTTTTATCGGAAAATCGCATATTTCGGACTGGCCTGAGCCCCAATTAGTCCGTTATAGTGAGGTCTTACTGTATAACTTTATTTAATGGCACGAGCGTCCATACAAGGCATGTCTTCACGAAACTCCAGTACGTATTAGACCTACACAGTGCGCATGACGCACTCAGTCACGAGTCTACTACGAGCCCAGAAGGAAGTACTTGGATTTACTTAAAAATGGGCAAGCCACAATATTCACAGAAATTTAGAAAGATGTGGCTAAAAGACAAAAAGTACAAAAACAGGCTTCTCAAGGACAGTAAATCACCCAGGGGGTTTAGAGTGGGTTCGTGGAATGTGGGAAGTTTGAGGGGAGGAGCGGAGGAAGTCACTGAGGCATTCAGTAAGAGGTAGGTACATGTGGCATGTTTGCAGGAAGTCCGGTACAGGGGTGGATCAGCCAGAAAGATTGTTGGGGGATTGCTAATATAAGATGATTTGGCAGGGAGGAACTGACAGATATGGGGGTGTGGGTGTGTTGGTTGTGGAGAAATGGGTGGAATACGTTATGAATGTTATGAGAGTAAGTGATAGGATATTAGTAGTGAAAATTTTGATCGGTAGGAAAATTATTGCAATTACATTATATCAGCATATGCTCCACAGGCAGAATTGGATGACACAGAGAAGAATAGATTTTGGGATGATTTAATATGTGTAGTAGGTGGTATGGGCGACAATGAGGTAGTGGTTCTGGGAGGGGATTTAAATGGTCATGTGGGTGAAGCAGCTCCAGGTTATGAAGGAGTCCATGGGGAATGTGCATATGGTGTGAGGAATGCGGAAGGGGAAAGAATACAATGAAAGCTCGATTATCCAGGCTCGGATTATCCAGCCTTCGGTATATCCGGGCCGTGACTGAATGGTTCAGTGGTACAGTAATACATAGAAGTATTCGTACGATAGCTCCAGTTTAAGCACGGAGCATGCGGTTGCTAGCAAGCGCGGCATGGGTAAACGAGCGTGAGTCTGTCCCCACATCCACACCTCCAGCTCACAACTCGATCCCATGGATGGCAAGGTGGAGTTTGGTTAGGAGACTGATAACCTAACCTAGCCTAACCTTGCTTAACTACCTAATAATTTAACCTATCCTAACCCGGGCTCCAGCTGGAGAATTGGGAAACGAAATCCACTTATTATGTGGAATAAGTTTCTTCCATTATGCCGGAAACAGTCGTAGGTATGGCCTAAAGAACGTGATGATGATAAAGGAGGAAATCTTTCAGCAAGAGAAGGTAACTATTACCAAATTGAAAGTAGAAAAATACAGAAAACAAACTACAGGAATATGAATTGAACTGGTAAAGTCTTTAGGCTGTATGCTTAGGAGAAAATTTATGGGTTTCATAATTTTAGGGGATGAAATAGAACAGAAATGTTTCCTAATCAGAAAAAAATTACTCTACCATCTCAAGTGTTCTCTTAAGTTAGCATTCAGTTTCACATTCTTCGTTAGATATTGCGCTTCCCATTTCAGACTGGCAGAGCATGTAGTTATTTCTGTCTCTTTCAGTTAAGTATACATTATGTTCATTCTTTTGTTCATTCTTAAGTGTGTGTGTGAAAGAGAGAGTATTGATGCAAACAATAATGTATTCCATTAACCCCTTCATAGCTGTCGGCCTTGGACGATGCTTTACTGTACCGGTGTCAGTGACGGTGAGTTAAAATCCATAAAAAAACTGCGAGCAATTATGGGAAGGAATCGAAGGTCACTGATACGTTTACATGACCTTGCTTTACTGTCGCAAGCAGCCAGGTGGTCACTTCCTCTCAGAGGTCTTCGCCGATATGTTTCAATGCTAATGTAACATGCCCCTTAATTTTGAGTAAGTTTCTTCCATTATGCCGAAAACAATAGTAGGTAAGGCTTAAGGAACATTATGATAATAAGAGACGAAATCTTTCTGCGAGAGAAAGGTAATTCACCACCCTCAAAATAGGCAGAAAAATACAGAAAACAAACTAGAGGAATATAAATTGACTTGACAAGGTCATTAGGCTGTATGCTTACACGAAAATTTATAGGTTTCACAATTTTAGGGGACGAAATGGAGCAAAAATATTTACTAGTCAGAAAAAAAAAAACTTTCGTCTCAGGTCTTCTCGTAAGTTAGCATCCCACATTCTTTGTTCAATGTCGCGGTTCCCAACACATTTCGGATCGACAGAGCATACAGTTATTTCTGTTCTTTGCAGCTGAGTGTACATTTACTGCTCATTCTTTGTTCACTGTTATGTGTATGCGTGAGACAGTATTGATACAAATACTGTAATTATGTATTTCCATTAACCCCTTCATAGCTGCCATCCTTGACAGCGACGTTGAGTTAGAGAGCTATAAAATCTGCGAACAATTATGGGAAGGGAATGAAGGTCACTGGTATCGTTATACAAACCTGCTGTACCATCCCAAACAGCCAGGCGGTCACTTCATCCCAGATGTTTTCGTCAATATGTTTTAATGCTAATGTAACATGCGCCCTAATTTTATTCTTTCACGATTTATCGCAAATCAGAAGATGGGTTTAGGGACAAAAACAAAATTAAAAGTGCACCAGACGAGTCTTCCCACATCTGTAAGAAAAAGAAACTGATTTTAGAACTTAGAAAAAATGGTTCCAAGGCCTGCCATGGGAGCATGCAAATTTCTGAACTCACTGCCATTGAGGGGGCTAAACATATGCTTTACTGTAAGCAGTAAAAGCACCTTACCAAATCAGTTCATCCTGATATTCTGTTATGTTTTTCTGATTATTTCTGGGTTGGCAAATAAACATTTCTTGTTAAATCTGTTTCCCCGTTGTTTTTAGCAGTTCTGCTGGTGTGACAACTCTTGTTGTTAGTTAACATAATGGTGGAAGGTACTGTTCTGATCTCATTGTTTAACCAAACCTGGCCTAACTTAGCTTAACTGCACCTAATAATTTAACCTAACTTAATCTCCAGTTTGGAAGTTGGGAAACGAAATCCACACTTGAACATGTTGAGTTTCTTCCATTGCGCTGGAAACAATCGTAGGCACAGTCTCGTTCATGAGTCCCGATACACAGGTGGGTTTGTTGTCTATTGCAGTGCTCAGTGCTTTTGGAATATGGAACTTTTGTGATTACTGCCTGATACACTGAACATAATTTGGTCAGTTAGCAAGTGAAATAGTTCAATGTCCTACCAACGGTGGACACAACAGTAGAAAAGACAACTACATGTGTATCAGGACTCACGAACGCGACTGTACAGCTTCAGGAACGTGACGATAATAACAGGGAGGAAATTTTTCAGCAAGATAAAGAAATTTACCAAACTGAAACTAGAAAAATACAGAAACAAGCAGGATGCATATGCAAAGATTCGGTAAGGTCTCTCTCTGCTACGTTAAATGTATATTTACCGGTAAATAAATCAGTCTAACAGTACTTGTTTTTTGTTTCCGCCGGATTAATCGTGATTTCGGACTATTCAGTCAACCCTTCACACCATATAGCCCAGATAATCGGGCTATCTCTCTACTCGAGTTTGGGGAGGCTATGGACATGATTGTGTGCAACACACATTTTAGAAAAAGAGTGTCATTTGACTAAGTACGAGTCTGGGGGAAATAGCAGTCAGAAAGATTATTTTCTGGTCAGGAGGGTTAATAGGAGGTTAGTGAGGGAGGTTAAAATTATAGGAAGTGAGAAGTGTGTGCAGCAGCACAAACTATTGATTTGTGACATGGTGCTTAAAGAACGAGTGATGAGAAGGAGGACATATGTATCTAGGAGGAAAATATGGAAGCTGGAAACCAATCAGTACGGGATGCCTTTTATAGTGAGATGAGAAGAGTGGTGGCTCAACAGGGAGCCATAGATAGAGGCGTTAATGAACAGTATAGAGCCTTTAAGAACAACCTCGAGAATTACCGATGCAATATGCAGTTGGACAAGAGGCCCACCAAGACATAAAGTAACTTGGTGGAGGGATGAGGGTGTAAAAGCCGCAGTTAACCCGCCGAGTCCCACCGACGTACGATACATGTCGCTACTTTTTCCGCAGACAGATCAACCGACGTGCATTGTACGTCACTCAATTGCAAGGCCCATTGTGTGCACATTTTTCAACAATCGCGGGTGATTTTTGGTAGGCATATGTGGGAGACCTTCCTCTACCTGCTGTCAAATGGGGATACTGCCTGGCCCCACCTAACCCCCCCTTCCCCCCACACTGGGCAATTCACTTGTTAGCAGTAACCTGGCCAGTAAAGGTATGTTACCCCACGGTCTCTCCAATGACGAAATTCACGGTGAAAGCGATTCGTGAGGTGGAGGACAAAGAAACAAAGGAGCTAGAGGGAGAAACAAACAGAAGTGATGGGTAATGTCATAAAGAAGGGTGCCATACACTGGGGTTTTGGGTGAGTGAACATTGCTTTTACCGCCTATGTTATTGTGTGAAAACCAATATAGACTTGTACTACACATAAATTCATACCAAATAAATAAATAAATAAATACGTAATTTAAAGTGGCTTGAATTAGTTAACCCTTCCATAGCTCGTTTTCTTTAGCCAGGTACCCTGAAAAAGAAGGAAAATGTAAGGTTGAATGACACCTGTATCAACATTTTTAAGCACAGGAGGGCGATTTCTCTATGAATTTTCGATGTTTCTCACCAAAAGCGGAAGTTTGAGCCAAAAAACAAAAAGTAAAAAATCGGTCGGGATCTGGGGGTAGGCTGGGTGCAAAACCGGTCAGGACTGGGCAGGTTAAGGAGAAAAGAAGGCTTTTCCGGGAATGGAAGAAGGGTGCTAACAGGGAGGAATACTTGGCTGCCAAGCGTAGGGCTAGAAGAGAGGTATACAGGGTGAAGTCTGAGTCACAGAGACATTTACTTGATAATCAAAATCATGGGGAAAGGAAAAATACAATTTTTAGGGTGGGATATCAGGTGAAGAGGGATAATTGGGACATTGTAGGTGAGCAGTGTGCGAAGAATGATGAAGGAAGGGTAATGGTGAACAGTGGAGATTTTAAAGATGCATGGAGAGAGTATTATAGCCGGTTGTTGAATAAGGAGTTTGACTGGGATAGGGACGGTTTGGAGCCAGCAGATCCAGTGTTTGGCCCTTGGCCTTTGATTGGTGCTGCTACTTTGAGTGAGGCAATAGGCAGGATGCGGGTGGGGAAGGCGGCAGGTGTGTCTGGGTTGACTGCTGAAATGTTGAAGACCTCAGGAGAAACCGGGGTGAGGATAGTCATTGACCTGATAAATATGATGAGCTATTTAAGAGGAGCACGTGGAGTCACATGGAAAGACAGACTAACAAATAAGGAAGTGAAGGAACATTGTGGTGTGGTTGTGGACGTGATAGGAAGCGTTAGGAGAAACACGTTAAGGTGGTTTGGGCATGTGGAGAGGATGGAGAGTGAAAGACTGACGAGGAAAGTGTATGTGAGTGAGGTGGAGGGGGCAAGAGGGGGGGGGAGGCCAAGGATGAGATGGAAGGATGGAGTGAAGAGGTACATGAGAGAGGGGGGAGTGAGTTGGGAGCGGTGTAGTGAAATGGCGGGGGACACAGCGACATGGAGGCGAATTGTTTGTGGCCACCCCGTGCGGGATTGAGGCATTTGGCAATAGATAGATAGACAGTGTTGTCCCAGATGATTGGCTGAAGGGTGTAATTGTAAATGTGTACAAAGGGAAGGGTGATGCCCTGGAAAGGGGAAATTACAGAGGTATAAAGCTCTTAGATCAGATAATGAAAGTAATGGGGAGAGTTCAAGAAGGTATGATTAGAGAAAGAGTGAACATTGATGAGATGCAGTTTGGGTTTATGCCAGGCAGGGGGACCACTGATGCCATATTCATTGTTCGACAGCTTCAGGAAAAATATATTGGAAAAAAAAGGGAATTGTATTTTGTTTTTGTTGATCTGGAAAAGGCCTTTGACAGAGTCCCTAGAGAGGTGGTGAAGTGGGCAATGAGAAAGCTAGGGTTGGAAGAGTTTTTTTCTTTTTTTTTATGCATGGAAGAAGGAACCAAAGGCCACGGGCCTGCATACTGTTCCTTCCAAGAAAAAGCAAAAACAGTACAAAAGAGAGCCAAATTCAAGATCCGTTCAATTCGAGATGCCTGGACACACTGTGTTTGAAAGACTGGAGATCATAGGAAGTAGGAAATACAGACAGAGGAAGACAGTTCCAGAGTTGACCAGTTGCATAGATAAAAGACTGGGAGTAACGGTTAACTCTTGCATTAGAGAGTTGGACAGAAAAGGGATGAGAGTTTGTTGCTAGACGGGTACTATGTGCCCGTCGTAGAGGTGGAGGGATGCAAGCAGACAGTTCAGAGGAACAGTGACCATTGAAGTAGCGATAGAAGAGAGATAAAGATGCAACAGTGCGGCGAAGAGACAATGAAGGGAATCAGTAAGAGGAGGAGAGTTAATGAGACTGGTTAGGGGGGTTATGGCCATGTACGTGGCACCCAGGTAAGAGTGAATGGAGTTTTGAGTGATGAGTTTTCCGTGAGTGTTGGTGTGCATCAGGGGTCAGTTTTGAGCCCCTTGTTGTTTATCAAGGTACTTGAAGCCCTCTCACGTGACTTCAGAGACGGACTCCCATGAGAGATGTTGTATGCTGATGATTTGGTGTTGAATGCAGAGAATGAAAAGGGGGCAGAGGAAAGATTTAAGAAATGGAGAGATGGTATGGGGCACAATGGCTTAAGGGTAAATGCCAGATAAAACATAAGTGATGATAGCAAGGGTTGGTGGAGGTACAATCAGAGGAGAGGGAGAGTGGCCATGTGCAGTTTGCTACAAAGGTGTGGGAAGTAATTTCATCTTGTGCAGTGTTTGTGACAAATGGGTGCACAAGAGATGAAGTGGTATTAGAGGTAGACTGTGAGATAATGCTGATTTTATGTGTGCGGCGTGTCGGAGAGAGCAGGTGGAGATTGTTAGGCGTGAAAGGATTGAACTTCCTGGTGAGTCTCTTGAGTGTCTGGAAGAGTTTTGTTATTTGGGAGACATGTTATGTGCCAGAGGTGGGGCTGGAGCTAGCTTGGTTGTTAGGGTGAGAAGTGGTTGGAAGAAGTTCAGGGAGCTGTTGCCTCTCCTGACACTGAGAGGACTCTCCTTATGTGCTAAGGGGTCTTTGTGTACAGCATGCGTTAGGAGTGTAATGCTGTATGGTAGTGAGACCTGGACAGTAGGGGAAGAGGATATTCGCAGGCTTAAACGTATAGAAATGACAATGATTTGGTGGACGTGCAGTCCGTCCCTGCGTGCAAGGCCTGGGGGGGCTGGGTTTACGATGGAAGAGTTGAGAGGTAGGATGGGACTGGAGTGTATTAGTGTTGTGATGAGGAGAGGTAGGCTGAGGTGGTTTGGACATGTGGAGAGGATGGGGGATGATAATTGGATGCAGAGGGTGAGAAATGTTAATATTGGGGGAGGGGTTGGGAGAGGTAGACTAAGAAAGACATGGGACGAGGTCATTAAATGTGACCTCAGGATTAAGGGATTGAACAGGGAGGCTGCCAAAGATCGAGCAGCATGGAGAGCCGCCATTAGGTGACCAAGGCCGATGCATGCAAGCATGGTGGAGCCTTCAAAAACGAAAACGAAACGAAACTTTGCAAAACTGTGCGACCTTGAGAAACACAGAAACACAAGTGTAAGAAAGCAGCAGAGTCTTTTAGTACAGTGCAACACACAGTTCTCCTATTTAAGAAACTTGGTGAAGCAAAAAAAGTGGAGGAAACTCTGGCCATGTTGGACCTATTGATTAATATTAACCTATTTTGTCATTATTGTGTAGAAAAAACAGCTATAACTTGATTACAAAAATGTGGGGTGGGGAGGGGGAGGAGTAATATTAGCACCTTTTGACGGAATGGTTAGCGACAGCGACTTTTAGGCATGAGCATAGTGACATTTGAAAATGTGGGTTGGCTACCCTGATTCCTGGGCCACTCCAGTCAACCCTCTGCCTCCACACATGCTGTGTGTTAACTTTGCTCTTTTTTTTTTTTTTCTTAATATTAGTACCTTTTGATGGAATGGTTAGCGACATCTTTGCAACTCTTAGGCTTGAGCATAGCGACATTTGAAAATGTGAGTTGGCAACCCTGATTCCTGGGCCACTCCCATCAACCCTCTGCTTCCACATGTGCTGTGTTAACTCTGCTCTCTCTCTCTCTCTTTATTTTTGTGGCCGCCTTACCCAGCCTAACCATGCTGTTCTACCGTGGCTCAACAAGACGATGGAAGAGTTTGGCCCAGGAGCAGAAACTTGACGTGATCAAGTGCAAAGAGAGAGTGGATAACGTAATTGTGCCATTGCCAAAAAGTGCCAAGTCAATGAGTCAACTATTCGTCTGACCCAGCGCTTGTTATGATGGAAACATACCTGGTCATGTACTGCAACTGACGGGAGAGAGAAGGAGATCCAATCGACTCTATAAAGGTACGAATGACTCTGTGGAGCTGGTGTGGCCAGAGGACCGTGGTGGGGACCAGTAAGAGTCCTGTCCTGCCTTGGAATTCCCTCCCCCTCCCCCCAGGTAGCCCACAAACTCTTCCATTCAAGGTGAGGAATCCTCCAGTGTTTGTATGTAATGAAGTCATTTTTAGGTAGGTAAATGTCCTGGGAAAAATCCTGGAAAATTGCCCCAAAAGGTGAAGCTGGGGCTGGCTTGGGTACCATGAAATCCTTTAACATGTAAACATATGGCTTTATTACGTGGAATTCTCATAAAGCAGGTACTTCAGGGTACAATATTCCCATGTTATGCGAGCAGTGACTGTATTAGCATTCAAGCACAGAAATGACATTCACTAGTCATAGGACACACACAAATACAGTCATGAAACACAACACAGAATCTCAGGAGTCTCTTGTAAATCTGTCTGAGCAGTCAAAAATACGATACTCTGCTGTACAGTAGTTTTTCTTCTGCCGGTGATTTTACTGTATAATGTACAACAAACACTGCAAAAAATTTCAGTTCTTATTAAATTTACACCAGACAGTGAAGAAATAGGCAAAACAACAATTGTGTATGTACTACAATGGTTAAGATGAAGCATCTCTATAACCTGCTTCAACTACATCCTTACTTGTCACAGGTACATAACTACTGTTTTTATGGTTCCTTAACTGTCTATACCGTACTGGTAAATTTAATAAGAATTACGGACTTTTGCAATGCTTCCTGTGCATTACAGAAAATCATGGGCAGAGAGAAAAAAGAAATGTTCTGTGCTCTAGGAGGTCCAACACTGTTAAAAGGACCTCTGTCACCTGGTTAGTGGTATGTGTTTCTCTCCTTCCCTCTAAAATCCATTTTATTCAGCAAATTGGTTAATATGAACTGGCTTACCCCTAATTATAAACCTTCTTTACTCTGGTGCTGACGAAGAACCTAAGCATGGTGACGCTGTGCACATATGTAGCTGTGACAACCAACCAGGAGTTATACCTCATAATTCCCTGCAGCTCACTGTAGGGACGGACCCTACTCTGGTCCAGGCAATGTGCTGTCTACCACAAGGGAATGCCGGTTCCCTGCAAGCTGTATGTATTGCACTGTACCTGCAGAACAACCCCACTGATGCAGTTGCTTACCTATGGTCAATGAGTATGTTCAGCCAGCCAGACAGACTGGGGTCAAGCAACTACATCAACTATCTTGCCAGCCAGACAGAAATGGGGTCAGGCAACACCATCAACTATCTTTCTCTTATTCTAGTAGTCTGTTTATTGTACACTTTTACAGAACTTGCCTAATATGAACAAACTGGTCTACAGCAGTTATCCTCTAATGCTCTTTCGACCATAACCAGGCATTTGGCAAAGAGTGATGGCAGAAGCATGGGGGAGAGATAGTAAAAGAATGGATGTGGAAGGTGTGCAGATTGGCGTGGAAGGAGGGTAGAGTCCCGGAGGATTGGAAGTCAGGTATAATTATTCCTCTGTACAAAGGAAAAGGGAAAAAGGCAGTGTGCGGTAATCATAGGGGCATTTGTCTTCTCTGGATACTTATTGACAGAGTTAGGGAAATAACAGAGGAATTAGTTGGAGAAGAACAGGGAGGTTTTAGGAAGGGAAGAGGATGTGTAGACCAGATATTCATTCTTAGATCCTTAGTGGAAAAGTTTCAAGAGAAGAGAAAGAAGTTGTATGCAGCCTTCATGGATCTGAAGAAAGCATATGACAGGGTGGATAGACAAGGATTGTGGAAAGTATTAAGAATATATGGAGTGGATGGAAAGTAGTTGAAGGCAGTGAAGAGTATGTATGAGGGTGCTAAATCTGCAGTGCATGTGGATGGCAAACTGAGTGAATCTTTTCATTTGAAGGTTGGATTGAAACAAGGATGTGTCATGTCTCCAAGGTTGTTCAATCTGTACATGGATGGGGTTATAAAAGAGATACAAGGTCGGGCAGTGGATGTTGGAGCGGCCCTAGTGAGAGAGGGCAGTGTCTGGAAACTCCCTGTACTGTTGTTTGCAGACGATACTGTGTTGTTGAGCGAATATGAAGGGGAGCTGCAAGGCTTGGTAGTTGAGTTTGGGAGAGTGTGTAAGAAACGGAATCTAAAGGTGAATGTACGGAAGAGTAAAGTGATGGTCTTTGAGAGAAGTGAAGCCAGTGAATGTACAGTGAGAATGGATGGGGAGGATATGGAGAGTGTGAGTGCATTTAAGTACTTGGGTAGTGTGATGAGTAAAGATGGAAGTCTGGAGGGTGAAGTGCTTGAAAGGGTGAAGCAGGGAAGGAAGGTTGCTGGTTCATTGAAAGCAGTGATAAGAAACAGGGAGGTGAGCAAGGAAGTGAAAAAGTTGTTACATGACAGTATTGTGATACCAACTCTAACATATGGAAGTGAAGCTTGGACCCTGTTGGAAGGACAGAAGTCAAGAGTGAGAGCAGTGGAAATGAGTTATTTGAGAGGAGCATGTGGAGTCACATGGAGAGACAGACTAACAAATGAGGAAGTGAAGGAGCGTTGTGGTGTGGTTGTGGACGTGATTGGAAGCGTTAGGAGAAACACATTAAGGTGGTTTGGGCATATGGAGAGGATGGAGAGTGAAAGACTGACGAGGAGAGTGTATGTGAGTGAGGTGGAGGGGGCGAGAGGGAGGTGTGAGTTGGGAGCGGGGTAGTGAAATGGCGGGGGACAGAGCGACACGGAGGCGATTTGTTTGTGGCCACCCCGTGCAGGATTGAGGCGTCTGACAATAGATAAATAGATAAATGGAAGAAATGAGGATTTTGTCATGTGAAAATAAATAGAGTCGAGCCTCGATGCTACGGACCCCGAATCAACGGATTTCGGAAGCAATGGACAATATCTGCTGGCAGAGAATCACTCCACACACCAGTCATTTTTTTTATATATCATTACAGATACACTCACGATCAGTAATTTCTGCTCAGGGGTGCCCCCTTTGTACCACTGTATACCCAGGGAAGACAGGTGGGGGGGGACAAGCTACCCCAGCTCCCTACTCTCCCCCACACCCTTATCCCACCCAACCCCCTACTCATCATTCTTAACTGGCAGTTACATCTCAAGCTAACCCCATACCTTATACTCATAGTCACATTACTAATACACAAACAAAACACTAGGACATGTAAAAAGTATATAATATAACTATAAATGCTGCAGCAAGAAGTTAATGCATTATAACATTGACAATAAAAAACGTTGACAACGGCCGTACCAGGCCTCATGCATTGGGTGCTTGCGTGCGTATGTGTCTGTGTGTTTGGGTGTCT
The DNA here is from genome assembly GCA_018397915.1 of Birgus latro. NCBI lineage: Eukaryota > Metazoa > Arthropoda > Malacostraca > Decapoda > Coenobitidae > Birgus > Birgus latro. The sequence goes on from JAGKTI010000889.1 coordinate 99,578, forward strand.
ATGTCTGTGTCTGTGTGTGTGTGTGTGTGTGTGTGTGTGTGTGTGTCAGTGTGTGCATGTTTTTGTTTGTTTGTTTGTTTATTTGTTTGTGTATGTGTGTGTGTGTCAGTGTGCATGTTTTTGTTTGCTTGTTTGAGTGTGTGTGTGTGTGTGTGTGTGTGTGTGTATGTATGTGTGTGCATGTGTGTATGTGTGTGTTCTTACCTAATTGTATCTTTACAGGAATGAGAAACTCATATTGCCCCGTGTCTTAAACCATTTTCATCATACATCTCCTTAAATTTATGAATTGTTTTGGCACACACCATTTCATTCGGTGGTGCATTCCACTGATCAATTGCCCTATTTGGGAAACTAAATTTCCTTGTGTCTTTATCACCTCTCTTTTAATGCAGTTTTTTGCAGTGTCCTCTTGCTGATGCTTCCTCATAGGTTATATATTCATTTATGTCTATTTTCTCCTTCCCTGATATGCATTTTTATAGCATAGTCATGTCTCCTCTTTTCCTTCTCTCCTATAGTGTGCAGTGTGTAGTGTGTGTGTGTGTGTGTGTGTGAGTGTGTATTTACCTAATTGTGATATACAGGAAATGAGCTACGCTCGTGGGGTCCCGTCTCTGTTTCTCAGTAAGTCAAATTTTGCTTTAAACTCGTTTAAGTTTTTAGACTGGACGATCTCTTTGTCCAGTCTATTCCACAGGTCTATGCCTCTATACGGAAAACTATATTTCTTGATGTCCTTCAAGCAGCGTGGCTTCTTCAGTTTCAGTCCATGTCCTCTTGTTGCTCTCTTATCCCATACAAACAGATCTTCCCTATCAATTTTATCTACTCCCATGATGGTCCTGAACACTGCAATCATGTCACCCCTCTCTCTCCTTTCCTCTAAGGATGGCAAATCCAGCCTTTCTAGCCTCTCACTATATGACAGATCTGCCAGACTGGGGACCATCTTGGTTGCTGTTCTTTGTGTTCTCTCAATCTTGTTTATATTTTTCTTTTTGTGTGGGGACCACACTACTGCTGCATATTCTACCCTAGGGCGGATCATGGCCACTATCAGTTTTTTCATTATCTCTTCATTCATGTAATGAAATGCCACTCTTATGTTGGTCAAGAGTTTATATGTCTCTCTAACTATCTTGTTGATGTGTTTTTCAGGTGACAAACTATCCTGGACCAGCACTCCTAAATCTTTCTCTTCTCTCACTTTTGTGATTGGTTCATTACCCATCACAAAATTCAGTAATGGTCTCTTGGTGCTTTTACCCATTTACAATATTTTACATTTTTTTGCGTTGAATTTCATTTCCCACATCCGGCTCCAGTCATGTATCCTATCCAGATCCTCCTGCAGCATTTTACAGTCCTCTTCAACCTCTACCTTCCTCAAGATCTTTGCATCATCAGCAAACAGACTTGCATAACTGTTCACTCCATCTACCATATCATTTACGTAAATCAGGAACATTACTGGTGCCAACACCGAGCCCTGTGGGACATCACTTGTTACTTCTTTCCATCCAGACATCCTGTCCTTTAATACTGTCCTCATTTGTCTGTCTCTTAAAAGGTCTCTCATCCATTCCAGGAGGTTACCCTTCAGTCCTCCTATTTGCTCTAATTTCCACATTAGTCTCGTATGGCGTACCTTGTCAAAGGCCTTCTCCAAAACTAAATATACACAATCCACCCAACCGTCTCTCTCCTGTAGCACATCAATCGCTCTTGAGTAAGAGCTCAACAAGTTGGAAACACATGACCTTCCACTTCTAAATCCAAACTGACTTTCAGTCAAAATATTCATCTCTTCCAGATATTTTATCCACCTATCTTTCAGAATCTTCTCACACAATTTTGCAACCATGCTGGTTAGGGACACTGGTCTATAGTTCAGAGGTTCTTCCTTGTTTCCTCCCTTGTAAATTGGTACCACATTTGCTCTCTTCCATTCCCGAGGCACTTTCCCTTCTTCCAGCAAACACACAATTAAACTGTGAATCTTATCCGCCAGTTGGTCTCTGCATTCCTTCAGTACCCAATTTGAAATTCCATCTGGCCCTGGGGCTTTCCTTACATCTTGAGTTTCCAGTAATTTATACACTTCCTGCACTTCCACTTTTATATCTTTTATCACCACATTTCTAGTCACTCCCTCTCCCTCCACAAACTCCCCTTCATTAGTAAAAACTGACTGGAAACGTTTGTTCATTATTTCAGCTTGCATTGCCGCATCATTATAGACCTCTCCTTCTACTTTTAGTTTGGTGATTCCTTCCTTTTGTTTCAATTTGCCATTAACAAATCTATAAAACAATTTGGGCTCATCCTTACATTTGTCGATTATATCTTCTTCAAAGTTCCTTTCTTCCTCTCTATGAATTCTTGTATATTCATTTCTAGTTCTTTTATATTCTTCTTTGTTCTGTTATTACCTCTCTTTCTCCATTTGTTCCACGCCATGTCCCTCTCTTTTTTCGCTATCATACACCTTCTATTAAACCACTCCTTTTTCCTGTATTCTTTCCCACTTACTCTTGGAACGTATTTTTCCACTCCTGAATTACAGAGGTCTAGAAAGATATCCCACTTCCTCTGAATCTCTCTTGTTTCTCTGAATTTTCTCCAATCTGCATTTTCAAAAATTTTTCTCAATCCTGTAAAGTTTGCTTTCCCAAAGTTGTATCTTCCCTGCCTATAAAGCTTGTCTCTTGGCACCACGTTCCTTACTATCATCTGGAACTCAATGACCACGTGATCACTTTTTCCTATAGGACACAGATATTTCAAGGATTCAATTACGTCAGGTTCTTTGGTTGGCAGTAAATCTAATCTTGCTGGTGTGTCATCACCTCGGAATCATGTCTCTTCTTTGACCCACTGTCATTACATTATTCATCACAATGTTTAACAATATAGTGCCCCACGAATCTTCGTCACCGCCTGAGTCCCATTCCTCCCAGTTCACCTCTTTACAATTAAAATCACCCATTAGAATTATACTGTTGCTTTTCTCAATCATTTTCTGTATACAACTAACAATGTCTGACAACATTTCCTGGTATTCATCATCAATCCATGCTCTTGTCTTAGGTGGAACATATACTACTACTATATCTCTCTTACAGTTCTCTCCAGTTTCTAATTTCATGTTTATCACTTCGGCCCTACCCTCTCCCATTTCCACAGAATCTACACTTAAGTTGTTCTTCACAGCTATCATCACTCCTCCTCCCATTTTATCTTTTCTGTCTCTTCTCCACAATTTGTATTTGCCATCTCCCATATGGATATCAATATTCTCCCTTAACTTAGTCTCTACAAAGCACATAACATCAGGTTCATGTACCCTCAAGAAACCATTGATTTCTAACATTACCAATATTAATCCATCAACATTAGTGTACGCCACTTTCAAACTTTTTTCATTATTACTTATGCCCTCTTTTCTTCTCCTCTCCGTCAGTACCATTTCCTCAATTTCTGGTCCATAACTCTCCAATAAAACACTGTCTTCTCCTCCTCCATTCTCTGTTCGTTTTTTGCCTTAGCTTCCTTTACTAACTCCTTTATTTTAGCTCTTTCTTCCTCATTTGCATCATTCCTTAGCCAAACATTTTTGAACCCCTCTTTGTCTGCTAATTTCCATGTCCTATTCATGATTTCATTTACTACTGCCTGGGACTTAAACTTCACCTTCAATGGCCTCGCCCCTCCTTCCTCATACTTACCTAACCTAAACACTTCTTCAATCTCTTCTTGAGCTTCATTGTTACCCTCCATGACTACTGATATTATTTCTTTAACTTTACTCAGTTCTTCTTTTTCTCTTTCAGATCTTATTATGATAAGCTTTTCTTTTACCCCTAAAATTATTACACATTTTTTCTTATCTGCTACATCCCTGACTAAAGATTCTCTACTTTTCAGTAACCTAACCACTTCCTTCTCCACCTTTTCCTTGCTTTGTTGTTCTATAAACTCTTTCAAATTTACTTTCCTTTCCTCCTGAATTTTCTTCCACCCCTTTTGTTGCTCCTTAATTTCCTTAATATGTTCATCTTGCATCCTTGATTTTGAATCATACTCATCTAATTTACCTTTCATTCTGTCTCTTTCTTCTTTCAACCTCTTGTTTTCCCTCTTGAGCTGTTTTATTTCATTTGTGGCAGATTCATTACTCACTTAATTCTGTGACTTCTCTTTCTTGTTCCGCACTGCGTGTCCAAACCTTTTCCAGCTTGTTCTGTAAGACTTTGATCTCTCTCTCCTGGTCTAGGGTCTGCTCCTCCAGCTCTCTAATTACTACCCATACCTTTTTAAATTCCTGGACATTCCTCTCCGCCGTTTTCTCTACTCCTGCTACTCTTGTCTGATTCAGTTTGGTACTTCCATTTCCCGCATCTTTATCGGAGAAGCCCACAAATTAACTTTCACCAGATGTAAACAAACTGTCGTCGCTTTCCGCCATGATACAACCATAGGGAAACTTTTCTATTCTACTGTATCATGTCCTCTTTATCCCGAAACCTGCATTTTTTTTTAACTAATGTCCGACGGGACCACCACTCACGCACTCATTCACATAATCACAATAGGTTGGTTTCCTTTCGCCACTGATTCAGCGATTGTTTCCCTGCAATCCAGGAATACGTCTTTCTCCGTCGGCGACGTGTGTGTGTGTGTGTGTGTGTGTGTTTTTTTTATGCAAGGAAGAAGGAACCAAAGGCCACGGGCCCACAAACTGTTCCTTCCAAGAAAAAGCAAAAACAATACAAAAGAGCCAAATTCAAGATCCGTTCATTTCGAGATGCCTGGAGACACTGCGTTTGAAAGACTGGAAATCATAGGAAGTAGGAAATACAGACAGAGGAAGACAGTTCCAGAGTTGACCAGTTGCATAAATGAAGGACTGGGAGTAACGGTTAACTCTTGCATTAGAGAGTTGGACAGAAAAGGGATGAGAGTTTGTTGCTAGACGGGTACTACGTGCCTGTCGTTGAGGTGGAGGGATGCAAGAAGACAGTTCAGAGGAACAGTGACCATTGAAGTAGCGATAGAAGAGAGATAAAGATGCAACAGTGCGGCGAAGAGACAAAGGTTGAAGGGAATCAGTAAGAGGAGCAGAGTTAATGAGACGAAAAGCTTTTGACTCCACCCTATTGAGAAGAGCTGCATGTGGGGAGCCTCCCCACACATGAGAGTTGTACTCCATACACGGGCGAATAAAACCCGTGTACAAAGTCAACAACTGTGCAAGGGTAAAGAAAGTTCGGAATCGGCTTAGCACACCTAATCTCTTGGAAGCAGATTTCACAAGAGATGTAATATGTTCATTCCAAGACAAATCCCGAGAAAATGAAACCCCAAGCATATTCAAGGATGATGCAGGACTGAGCTGGACATTATTAAACATTAGTGGGTAATCCTGAGGAAGATTTTGTCGGGTTGATAAGTGTAAGAACTGAGTTTTTGAATAATTAAAAATAACAAGATTATTTTTACCCCAATCAGAGATATGAGCCAAGTCAGACATTAGGTGTGCCATAGCCTCATCACTTTTTTCTTGAAGCAACTGCTGACATGGACATTGTGGAAACCGAATGGTAGAGAGATTGCTGTACAGTGAAAGCTCGATTATCCAGGCTCGGATTATCCAGCCTTCGGTATATCCGGGCCGTGACTGAATGGTTCAGTGGTACAGTATTCATACGATAACTCCGGTTGCTAGCGAGTGAGGCACGGGTAAACGAGTGTGGGTCTGTCCCCCCACCCACACATCCTGCTCACAACTCGATCACATGGATGGCAAGGTGGAGTTTTGTTAGGAGACTGATAACCTAACCTAGCCTAACCTTGCTTAACTACCTAATAATTTAACCTATCCTAACCTGGGCTCCAGCTGGAGAATTGGGAAATGAAATTCGCTTCTAATTGAAATCCACTTCTTATTATGTTGAATAAGTTTCTTCCATTATGCTGGAAACAGCTGTAGGTACGGCCTAAAGAACGTGATGATGATAAAGGAGGAAATCTTTCAGCAAGAGAAGGTAATTATTACAAAATTCAAAGTAGAATAATACAGAAAACAAACTACAGGAATATGAATTGAACTGGTAAAGTCTTTAGGCTGTATGCTTAGACGAAAATTTATGGGTTTCACAATTTTAGAGGACAAAATGGAACAGAAATGTTTGCTAATCAGAAAAAAATTACTCTACCATCTCAAGTGTTCTCTTAAGTTAGCATTCAGTTTCACATTCTTCGTTAGATATTGCGCTTCCCATTTCAGACTGGCAGAGCATATAGTTATTTTTGTCTCTTTCAGTTAAGTGTACATTATGTTCATTCTTTTGTTCGTTCTTAAGTGTGTGTGCGAAAGAGAGAGTATTGATGCAAACAATAATGTATTACATTAACCCCTTCGTAGTTGTCGGCCTTGAACGATGTTTTATTGTACCAGTGTCAGTGACGGTGAGTTAAAAGCTATAAAAAAAACTGTGAGCAATTATGGGAAGGGATCGAAGGTCACTGATATGTTTACATGACCTTACTCTACTGTCACAAGTAGCCAGGCGGTCACTTCCTCTCAGATGTCTTCGCCGATATGTTTAAATGCTAATGTAACATGCCCTTTAATTTTGAGTAAGTTTCTTCCATTATGCCGAAAACAATAGTAGGTAAGGCTTAAGGAACATTATGATAATAAGAGAAGAAATCTTGCTGCGAGAGAAAGGTAATTTACCACCCTCAAAATAGGCAGAAAAATACAGAAAACAAACTAGAGGAATATAAATTGACTTGGCAAGGTCATTAGGCTGTATGCTTACACGAAAATTTATAGATTTCACAATTTTAGGGGACGAAATGGAGCAAAAATGTTCACTAGTAAGAAGGAAAAAAAATACTTTCGTCTCATGTCTTCTCGTAAGTAAGCATCCCACATTTTTTGTTCAATGTCGCGGTTCCCAACACATTTCAGACCAACAGAGCATACAGTTATTTCTGCTCTTTGCAGCTGAGTGTACATTTACTGCTCATTCTTCGTTCATTGTTATGTGAATGTTATGTGTATGTTTGAGACAGTATTGATACAAATAATTATGTATTTCCATTAACCCCTTCATAGCTGCCATCCTTGAACAATGCATTACTGCACCGGTGTCAGTGACGTTGAGTTAGGGAGCTATAAAATCTGCGAACAATTATGGGAAGGGAATGAAGGTCACTGGTATCGTTATACAAACCTGCTGTACTATCCCAATAGCCAGGCGGTCACTTCATCCCAGTTGTTTTTGTCAATATGTTTTAATGCTAATGTAACATGCACCCTAATTTTATTCTTTCACGATTCATCGCAAATCAGAAGATGGGTTTATGAACAAACAAAAAAATTAAAAGTGCACTAGACGAGTCTTACCACATCTGTAAGAAAAAGAAACTGATTTTAGAACATAAAAAAATGGTTCCAAGGCCTGCCACAGGACCAAGCAAATTTCTGAACTCACTGCCATTGAGGGGGCTAAACATATGCTTTACTGTAAGCAGTAAAAGCACCTTACCAAATCAGTGGAACCTGATATTCTGTTATGTTTTTCTGATTGTTTCTGGGTTGGCAAATAAACATTTCTTGTTAAATCTGTTTCCCCGTTGTTTTTAGCTGTTCTGCTGGTATGCAACTCTTGTTGTTAGGTAACGTAATGGCGGAAGGTACTGTTCTGATCTCACTGTTTAACCAAACCTGGCCTAACATAGCTTAACTGCACTTAATAATTTAACCTAACTTAATCTCCAGTTTGGAAGTTGGGAAACGAAATCCACACTTGAATATGTTGAGTTATTTCCACTGTGCTGGAAACAATCGAAGGTACAGTCACGTTCATGAGTCCCGATACAAAGGTGTTTTTGTAGTCTATTGCAGTGCTCACTGCTTTTGGAATATGGAACTTTTGTGCTTATTGCCTGATACACTGAACATAATTTGGTTGGTTAGCAAGTGAAATAGTTCAACATCCTACCAACGGTGGACACAACAGCAGACAAGACAATTACACGTATATCAGGACTCACGAACGCAACTGTAAAGCTTCAGGAACGTGACGATAATAACAGAGGATATTTTTCAGCAAGATAAAGAAATTTATCAAACTGAAACTAGAAATCTTTCCATTTGAAGGTTGGATTGAAACAAGGATGTGTCATGTCTCCATGGTTGTTCAATCTGTATATGGATAGGGCTATAAAAGAGATACAAGGTCGGGCAGTGGATGTTGGAGCGGCCCTAGTGAGAGAGGGCAGTGTTTGAAAACTACCTGTACTGTTGTTTGCAGATGATACTGTGTTGTTGAGTGAAGACGAAGGGGAGCTGCAAGGCTTGGTAGATGAGTTTGGGAGAGTGTGTAAGAAACGGAATCTAAAGGTGAATGTGGGGAAGAGTAAAGTGATGGTCTTCGAGAGAAGTGAAGCCGGTGAGTGTATAGTGAGATTGGATGGGAAGGAAATGGAGAATGTATGTGAATTTAAGTACATGGGCAGTGTGATGAGTAAGGATGGTAGTCTGGAGGGTGAAGTGCTCGAAAGGGTACAGCAGGGAAGGAAGGTAGCTGGTTCGTTGAAAGCAGTGATAAGAAACAGGGAGGTGAGCATGGAAGTGAAAAAGTTGTTACATGACAGTATTAAGATACCAACTCTGACATATGGAAGTGAAGCTTGGACCCTGTTGGAAGGACAGAAGTCAAGAGTGAGAGCAGTGGAAATGAGTTATTTGAGAGGAGCAAGTGGAGTCACATGGAGAGACAGACTAACAATGAGGAAGTGAAGGAGCGTTGTGGTGTGGTTGAGGACGAGATGGGAAGCGTTAGGAGAAACACGTTAAGGTGGTTTGGGCATGTGGAGAGGATGGAGAGTGAACGATTGACGAGGAGAGTGTATGTGAGTGAGGTGGAGGGGGCGAGAGGGAGGGGGAGGCCGAGGATGAGATGGAGGGATGGAGTGGAGAGGTATATGAGAGAGGGGGGTGTGAGTTGGGAGCGTGGTAGTGAAATGGCAGGG